>SSBO01000001.1:7951002-7992868 GCA_005281725.1 Wuchereria bancrofti
AAAGATGAAAATGTAATATATAAAATATCAATCAATCAGATTATTTCAGCCTTTTTTTTCTCACTCTTCCCTTCCTCTTTTTCGTTTTTCTTTTTTTCTTCTATACGCAATCACTAAAAACAATTTTAACAAAGTTACTTTATTCATTTCTTTTCTAAAGTTTAAAATATCCTTAAAAGCTTAAAGTAGTAGAAGAAAGCAAAATGAAAAAGAGAGAGAAACGAGTTCTTTTTAATAAAAAGAAATAATGATTTGACAAAAAAAAGTTCCTGCAACATTTCAACAATTAATTTTCATTTATTTTTCTTTCTTCTTTTTTTTATAAACAATCATTATTTTAACAAATTTAAGTTTAATATTGAAAAAATTTTGCTCGACATTTTAAAGTCCTTTTTTTTTGGTATATCACTTAATTTATTTATGCAATTTAGTATTAGTAATTTAGTACTTTTTTTATTGAATAAGAATTGCTAATTCTAGTTTATATTCCTTTGTAAAAATGAAAATAATAATTATATAAATTTAGTGGAAATTTTATATAATCAAGGTATTAATGAATTTAACAAATATGGAAATTGTGTTAAGAAAACAAATGCAAAAATTGTATTATTTTGTTTAAATAGTTTTAAAGAAAAAGAAAGTTAAAAAAGAAAAGAAAAATGATATTTACTTTGATAATTTGATCAATTCGAGCATTAAATTCATTCAACAGTTGCGCCGAATCTTGCGCACTACAACATGACAAGACATCTTCCAAACCAACCAAACGACAATATACAACACTAAAATTGATTTATATTTACTTTATTGATTTTTACAAATAACATCAAATAATTAAAATAATCTTAAATGTAAAATTTTGCAAGACATATTTATAATGTATGATAATATTACATTTATTATCATTGATAGTAAATAAAATCGAATTAGATTAATTAATTGAAAATATTTTTATGAAATGTATATTAATTTTATAAGTTTTTACTTTTTCTATTACATGATAATACTACATTTATTATCATTGATAGCATATAAAGTCAGGTTGTATTAATTAACTAAAATTAGCTCCATCAAATATACCAATTTTCCAAGTTTTTTTTCTAAGCTATCACTTACTGATTCTTCTCGGATATCACTCAATAATGATAATGTACATTTATTATATCTGATAGCAAATGAAACCTAATTATATTAATTATTTGAAATTATGGCAAAATTATTTATGCTTTGTAAAGAAAAAATACAAATATATGCCTATACTGAAAATCCCTGAAAAAACTTTTAAAAAATCCGAATTTTGACTTATTTCATATTAATATTTATGTCAATATATTTTCTTAGCATTATAAGTATAGAATTTCATAGCATTATTTAAAAAAAAAAATATTTGCTTAGTATAATTTTCCTAATATCTTTCAACATTAGCATTATTAATAGTCGTATCCAATAAATGCTTGATTATATTAATTGTGATTACATATATATAAGTACCAATTATATTATTAATATTAATATCATACTGATATATTAATAATGGTATTTGTATTGGTATTTCAAACAATATCAGTATAATATTAGAAAGTAAATTATCAACTGAACTTAGAAAAAAAGAACAAAGTGTAAAAAATTACATTTCAAATTTTTGAAATGAAAATTTCAAAAAATTGACAAAAAGAAATTTGCGGAAAAAGAAAAACCTAGTTTGACTGTAATGTTCCGTATAAATTGTTGGCGGAGATTTAGCAAATTGTTGACGTGCTGTATGCACTAAATGTGATGGTACTGCAGTTTGCAGCAAATCCATCTGCAACATAATAATTAATATAAGTTTGTTACTTTTATTTTAATTCATTAATCAATTCAATTTGTTTCATCTATTATTCATTGTTATTCAGTTTTTTTTATTTTATTTTTGTAGAAATCAAAAAGAAAAACAAAGATATTATATATTTAAATATATTTTATTTAAAGTAAATTGATAATTTTCTGTTTAAATTTGCATATGCCATAATTTATTTTGCTGTAATATTGTTTGATAAATAATATATTGCTATCAACTCTAGAAGTTTACTATTTTATATCCATAATAACACTTAAATTATTTGAAATACTGACATCAGATTGATTAATTATATTCTCAGGGGAGGAAATGAGAAAGATGAAGTGGAAATTTGAACAACTGGAAAATGACCAAAGTAAATCATTCAATCAAATGTTATGCAAATTTTATCAAAATGAATGCATTTAATCAAAATGAATTATTGATTTACAATCATTATAATATGATTTAGAGAGAGAGAGAGAGAACGAGAGAAAAGGATAAAAAATGAATTTATATTTTAGGATAACTTAGCATTTCAATTATAATTACTATAAAGATTAATTTCGATTTCAATGTTATCAATCAATTAGTTTTCATTAAATTTTCAAAATTTATTTCAGCTTAAATTTGGCTTTTTTTTGTTCCCTACTATAATAGAATGATGAAATGATGAATAATCAATGATAATGCTAATAGAGGAATGAATCATTTCACTGCTAATATTCGTAGTATGCTTTTAAAGAAATTGAAGATTCAAATGAGTTGAATATAAAACTTTTTATACATGACGTAAATGCAATTAATTCTATCAAAAAACTTTTAATTGAGAATTTTAAAGTTTCTTGAATGCAAATTTTTTCTTTTTTTTTTTTGGAATTCAACCAAAAATAACTAGTGCTCTTATTGTTGCTGCTACTTGTTTGCATAGGTGTAATAAAACTTCACTATTCTTTTTTCAAATTTCAATTCCGATATTTGTTTAATTTTTTGAATTTTCTGTAAATTATTTTGTTTGATTTTTTCAGAGATTTTTAGAAAAAGAAAAATCGCAACTTTTAAGAAAATGCAAAGGAACAAAGCAATGATGCATTTTTTTTTAGGGAATATATTTAATCCAAAGAGTTTTTTAAGAATTAAATTCAAATTTTTATCCAAATGATTCCAATATTGTCAGTGCTTTTCCCATTTGAAAGAAGGAAATGTTTATCAATCTAATGGAAGCAAATAAAAAATTTGCTTCCATTGACAAATAAAAGTGAAATCATTGGTATTACATTAGCAAAATTAATCAATGAAAAAACAAACAATTAGTTTTTTCAAGTGAATAAATAAAGTTAATGTTTAAAAAAATTCCAAATTATTTTCTATAAAAAAGAAATCATTCGAAGATTACTTCATTTAAGGAATTGCTTCAAACATTTATTTCAGTTAAAAGTTTTTAAACGAACAAAAAATAAAAATAAAATATAAAATAAAATAAAATATATAAACAGTTGAATATTTTATTATATAAAAAAATGATTTAATGAGGACAAAAGGGTAAAATGAAAAAAAGAAAAGCAAAATAAAAAAATATGAGAATGTAAATATAAAAAAAAGAAAGAAAACTAACAAGTCTAGTATTTTCTTGAACAGCGCGTTCTTCTGCAGCAAATGCATTTCTGGCACGCAGGAATGCAGCACGACAAATTTGTTCACGTGTTGAATATGAATAAAACCCGATGAAATGTACCCAAGCATGAAAAATTGCTATTGCCAAAAACTGAAATTATATATTTTTTTATTGAAGATATTTAAAAATTAAAATTATACTTTTTTCTGTTATTAAAAATATTTAAAAGATCCTTTTTTGAAAAAATTGACTGGTAAAAGATTGACAAAACATTAAAAAACAAAATTTTTCGTATTTTAATATTAGATGTTTTTTAAATAAAAAAAAATCTATAGTTAACATATGACGCTATGCAATATAATATTTCATCAAAAAATTTTTGTGCATAATTAAATTTTTTATTACCTTCTTTTTTCTGCTCTAATTTGCTTTAATAATAAAATATTATATTGCAAATTCCCTACATATTAATGAATTAACCAATCCATTGCATATCAATTTTCTTTGCTACTAATTAATCAATCCACCATATATTAATTGAATGAGAGTGATTATTTCAAATTTATTGACAAAAAATTTTTGGCCCGAATGATTTTAATTTATTTTAAATTGCTAACAAATTAATAGCTGACTTCCACATTTCTATTTTTTGTAAACGAAAAGTCAAAAAAAGGGAACAGAAAATTAATTGTACCACAATTATGAAAAACATTCAGTCTAAGTTGATCAAAATTAAATTTCAATTAATTTGTTCTGTTACTTCTTTATTTTAGTCTAAGTATGTCATTTTAATGTCATTATTTTAATATGTTTATTGTCCATTATTGCAGTCATTTCATCTGCACCACAGCTGCTTTTTTCTATTTCACATTGTTCTCATTAATTAATCCATGTTTGTATGATGAAAAATATGATTGACTGACAAAGTGATATACTTAAAATATTTTAGTTTTGCTACAGACCAAATTGATTAGACAGCTTGAAGTAACAAAAAGTAAACAATGCATATATATATTATTTTGTGCTGTCACAACTTTTATCGATTATTCTTCTCTTCATGAAATCTCGATGGTTGTGATATCATATCACTTTGATTTATCATATATTTATTATCTTTTATTAAAAAAGACAAAAAAAGGAAATATTTTTTAATATTTATCATTTTATTTAATGATGAAATTTTCACAGGAAAAAATTCATTTAAAAAAATTCATTCTTTTGAAAAATAAAGTTAAATTGATTTTATAAAACAACTTCTGAAATGGATACAATCATTCCTGAAACTTTTTCTTTTCATAGTATCATAGATTATATCGATTTATTGATACTTGAAGAAATGGAAAGAAAAAGAATAAATTGTCATTAAAAATAAGATTTTGAAATAAGCAAAAATAAAATTTTTGTTTCAAAAATTGATTTAATGATTTTTAGTATTTGAAAGACAAACAAAAAAATACTTCTTTTTCTAAAATTATAACTTTAACGATTTATTCAACACTATATTGATTCGCATTAACTAAATAAAAACAAAAATAAATAACCTTCATAAACATCTTAGAATTTTAAATAATACATCCTATTTAATTCATTATCATTTAAAAAATAATGTAATTTTCAAAATATTAGAAAAAATATTGTAAAAATTTCAATGAATACAGAGGACCGGTAATGATGAATAGGCAGATTAAATGACTTTTTTCTATTTTCCCTTTTTTTCTAAAAACATTTCTTTTTCTAAATTAAAATTTTTTTGCGAATAAATTCTTTTTGAAAAGGTAAAAAATCAAACATTACATACGATCATTTATTACGGTATATCTTACATTTTTTATGATACATTTATGGTAAATTTATTTATTATGATATATTTCATTTCATACTTTTTAAACACTTAATTTTTTCATTTGTTAATTCAAATAAATTTATAAAAGATTTAATTTTAAATCTAAAGCATTAAATAACAACACGAAAGCTGCGATTAATCATTTTTAAGATCAAAGAATTGTTGGAACAATCAAACAATCATTATTGAATTGTTCATTTTAGTAGATTATCACGAACTGACCTTGAAGATTTGAAGCTCATCAAGGTTATTATTACGATTTTTATCACTACTAATATCATTGTTATCATCATCATAAGTTCAATTTTCTTTTGTTTACTATTAAAGCTCTTCTGACAAATTGGAATTAATCATTTGTTGAGAATAAGTGTTATCAAGAGTTCAACCATAGCAGTGTTTTTATGATCTGATCTAAGAAAAATCAATCCATCACGATTAATCATTTACTACTGCAAAAATTGAAGTATTCAAATTTATGGATGTCCTATCACAAAAAAAAGGTTCCTGATAAAATACATTATCCATTAATGACAAGAGTTTATAGAAATCAATTAAAAATTATGAGTCAAATAAAACTCGAATCTACAAATTTCAGTTCAACACTCCACAGAAAATTATTGTTCTCTACAATAATAATAATAACAATAAAAAAAAAAGGAACATTGCTAAATGAATAAAAGTTACAAAACGTTGCAGTTGAAGAGGATTGATTTGCATTAAAATATATTTCGTTCAAATTATATTCCTTTTTTATAAATAATATGAATGAATGCATAAATCGAATATCCTTACCATTGTCTTTTGCTATTTAGAATTACTTTTAAATTAACATCCTTTGATTTTTACCGATTGTCCTTCAAATTTTTGAAAGTATTTCTGATCTTTTCTTTCTTTCCCTCAATTTTAATCAAAGAAAAGAAAAGAATGGAACAAAAAAAAAGAAGACAAGTTCATCAGAATAGTACTGATTTGAAAAATTTTTCCATATATTTCCGCTTCTTTAATCATATTATTACACTTTCATTCATTCATTCATTCATTCATTCATTCATTCATTCATTCATTCATTCATTCATTCATTCATTCATTCATTCATTCATTCATTCATTCATTCATTCATTCATTCATTCATTCATTCATTCATTCATTCATTCATTCATTCATTCATTCATTCATTCATTCATTCATTCATTCATTCATTCATTCATTCATTCATTCATTCATTCATTCATTCATTCATTCATTCATTCATTCATTCATTCATTCATTCATTCATTCATTCATCCATTCATTCATTCCTTCATTCATTCATTCATTCATTCATTCATTCATTCATTCATTCATTCATTCATTCATTCATTCATTCATTTATAAAATGAAATAAAATAAGTATACATTTAAAAAAGCAAAAAATATTTAAAGAAAATTTAACATAATAAAATTTTATCCCATTTTTTTGTAGCAAATTTTATCATTTAACGGATATATACGTACAAATTCTTTTCATTTTTTCATTTCCGTCTCAAACTTTTTCGCATTTCCGTTTTTTTTTTCTCTTATTATTCCTTTACATATCCTTTTTGATGTTAGCATTTCCGGGTAATAATTATGAAAACGGAAAAATTTCCATTCTTTTTTATTACATTCACTTTTATGTGTGCCTGTGTGTGTGTCTGTCTGTCTGTCGGTCTGTCTGTGTCAACATTTTATAAATTCAAATAATGTGTGAAAATTTATAGATAAAACAAAGCGATTTTTGTGTGTGAATTGACGATCAAATAAAATGAATGTACGGGTAAATAATATCAATGATAATAGATTGATTAATGCGGGAAAATAAGGGAAGGGAAAGAGTAGGAACGGAGGAATAAGGATGAATAAATGCCGAGAAAAGAGAGAAGAATTATTAATTTGATAAATCTATCACTTCATTCATAATATTTTTTCCTTATTTAATTTTGTTTTTACAATGCAAATTTTGTCATTTTCTACACTGTTTAAGATTTATTTTCGAAACAGAAAATACAATTTTTTCGTTTTCTCTTTCCTTCCTATTTTCAGTGATTTCTATCTTACTCTTCCTTTTGGAAATTTCAACAAAAAAGAAAACAAAAAGTAAAAGTAGGAAATAAAAAATAAAGGAAAAAAGAGAGTAGAAAAGTAAACTTTTTTGTAATGAAAATTTTGTATTTCAAAATATATCAGAATATAAAACTAATTTAGAAAGACAACAATAAATACATATATATCAAATTTAATTTCGAATTATGCCATAATAAAATCGTAAAGCAACTAATATGAAGTGAGCATTGATTGTACAATCAATTTATTGAATTGATTCATTTAATCAAATTAAATTTTTGTAAAACCTATTACTGATTTGTTTGATAAGGAAATCATAATGCATTAACTGATTTCATAAAATTCCAAAATTTTGCTTTATTACACTTTGTTTTATCATAAAATGAACTAAATAATACATAGATGATTGATTTTTTTTTTTGCATTCATATTTCATTAATTTTCCAAATTCCATGCTCAAATTCCTTTGGGAAAGACATTGCAAAAGAGTTTCACTGAATGAAATAAATTGTAGGAAAAAAATGTGCAACTGTTTTTTAAAATAAAATTGATAAAAGATCAAATATTTAGACAATGTGATAAATGACAACCACTTCTTTTTTCTTTTTCTTCTTTGCTCATTTAATAATTAACTACAATTAATACTATATTGATAAACATTAAATAAAAAAAGAAGACAAAAGGGAGAAAAAACTGAAAATAAATACTATTGAATTTCAATTTATTGACATAATCTTTTTTAGAAAAAAATTTAGAAAAAAAATATTAAATTGTAATAGTATATATTTGAAATGAAAAATGAATTGAATGAAGAGATAAAATAAATAATTTTTTTTTATTTAAGCAGTAAAAATGAAAAAACAGTTTCATTCCCCGTTTTGCCCTACAAAATCAAACCGATTTTCAATATGAATTGTTAATTCTAAAGTTAAAAAAAGAGATTGTCGCAAAAAAAAACATTGAAAAATGAAACAAAGAGATTTTTAGAAAGTAAACAAAAAAATGTGTTAATTAATAAATTATGAAAGTTTTTCCTAAATCATATTTGCTCAACAACAAGAAAAATTAATAAAAGCTTTGTTTTTTTTTCGTCGTTCCTTAGACATAAATTAATTATAAATAAATTAAATCAGAAAGTTAAAAAATTTTCTCCACTTTATAAATTGGTGATTAATAATTTCAAACCAATTGCAGTATACAATCGAGTAAAATCTATTAATTAATTAATATTATATTTTACAAATTGCCTTTTAAATTTTCACTTTCACATTTCACATTGTCCTCCTCCATTTTACATCTACTACTGATATTGTGGTAATTATCGGGTGAAAATTGTCATTACATAAAAAGCTTCGCG
This sequence comes from Wuchereria bancrofti, assembly GCA_005281725.1. Taxonomy (NCBI): domain Eukaryota; kingdom Metazoa; phylum Nematoda; class Chromadorea; order Rhabditida; family Onchocercidae; genus Wuchereria; species Wuchereria bancrofti. Next base: position 7,959,719 of record SSBO01000001.1, read on the forward strand.
AAACAACTGTCAAATGATATTTCTTCTCAGTAATTTTTAAATTTCAAAAAAAAGAAGAAAAAAAAAGCGATTGATCAGATAGTGAAAACTACTAGCGAAAGAATGTTCATTCCATTACTATAGATCAGAATTGTTTAATTCATTTTCCATTTCCAAAATATTTTAATAAAACTTTTTTTTTTTGAAAAAAGATGATTGCACATTAATTAATGAATAATATAGCATAAATTGGGAATTATAACAACCACATTTAAAAAGAAAAAAGAAAAAAAAAAAAATAACGAATAGAAAATAAAAATGAATAAAATAAATTTTTTTGTTTTGTTAATAAAAAATATTTTACCAATATATTTCATCATTTTAATTAATTTTCAATTGTCTTTTCCTTCTTTTTTTAAACAATTTGTTTACTAAACAAAAAAAAAGCAAAAATGTAAGAATTGCAGGAAAAAAACCATGAAATATAAATCTCTAAATTTTTTCAGAACAGATATAGCCAATTTAATGAAATAAGTATTTATGATAAATCAAACTTTCTCATCTCATTATAATCACAAATTTATATATTTACGTGAGAAAATAAATTTTGATATATTACGTGAAAAAATTTGTCTAAATTTAGAAAAACTAAATTTAGATGTTTCTTTATTTTCTTTCTTTTTTTCCTCAACTACCAGAAGAGATTCCATGAATTATTTGAATTATTCATTCAGAAAAAAACTTTGAAAAATACATTACCACCAACAATTTAAATTCAATTTGTAATGCGCAAAGTACACTAATGATAATACTTGTGGAATTATATAGCTCAATACAAAAAAAAAAGTACGATTTAAAAAAAGAAAATGGATAGAAATTTTAAAATTAAAGAAAAAAGGAAGGAAAAGGAAACGATAGAGTTGTTTATATGCCCTTGCAGTAATAGACACTGATTTACTTGCACTTAAATTAAAAAATAATTTCATAAATTTATACAAATTTTTTTAAAAAATGTTTCATATATAGTTTGTTCATTTTTCTCAATACGTGACACTTAGTAGATTTCATCATTTTAGAGAAATTAATTTAATTTAAAAGTGTTTGTAAAATTGAATATAAAAAATTGATTCAATGGAAAGTGTAAACAGTTTAGTGTGCATAATAAATTTTTTTTTTATTTTGGTTTATTTCACATTTAAATGATAAATTCGTTCCAATCAACAAATTTATTTCATTTTTAATCAATAAATTTATTATATTCCTAATTCATAAATTCATTTGCTGTTTAATCGATAAATTATTTCATATTTAATTAGAAAATTTGGTATTTTTTTGTATGTAAAAATTTGCGAGATTTTTAATTTGAAAAAAGTATGGGAAAGATTAGAGGATAGAATTTTGTATATACGGAAATGATTAGTATTTAATATCCAAATCAAAGAAGGCAATCGACAAAATAATTGATTGGCAATATTTTAAATTTAAAGTAGCATTTATTTAAATGGGTCCCAAAAAAAAAATGAGGAAGGAAAAAAAAAAGGATTTTTCACTTAATCCATTTTCCGTTTCATCGAATTAAAATTCGATTAAAATTTTTTATAACAATGGTTAAATATTTAAAAAAAAAGAAAAAGAAAATAGAATTGAATTATTACGAGATATGGATAAGTTAGAACAAAAAAAAAAAAATGTGTTATTAATTGTTAACATCATAACATCATCTATAAATTAATTATCTGTCAATTTTTTCCTTCTATTAAGTGAACTAAATTAATTTATGGGAAATAGGAAATATTTGATCTAAGAAAATGAAAATTTGATAATTGTTATTTATTATATAAAGGGAAATAAATTTTAACATAAATAGGAAATGAAACAAAAGAAAGAAGAGAGAAATGATTAAAAAAATGAGCAACGAAACAAAAATAAGAGTCAAAAAAAAGCGTAAATAAAATAGCACAAATTGTTCGACAGGTAATAAGTAAAAATAAAGTAGCAGTGAAAAAGAAAAATTATAAAATAAAAAAGTAACACATAAATTTAGGAAGTAGTAGGAGAGGAAAAGTACGATTAATTATTTATATAATATTAATTGATTTTTCAAAAGTTTTTGTTTTTTTTTTAATTTTAAAAGTTTAAAATTTTCAACAATATATATGTGTTTACCTTTTAATTTATTTTCGTATTCATTTATTGATCGTGCATTCAAATTTCGCTAAATTAAAATACATTTAAGTTCAAAGTTCACTAGGCAAAAGAAAATAAAAAGGAAATAAAGAAAGAGGGACAGAGAGAGAGAAAGAGAGAGAGAGGGACTCAGAGAAAATACGAATAATCAAATTAAATTCTTTAAAATGATTCTCTTTAAAAAAAAATTTCAAAAGATTTTAAAAAAAATATGAGAACGAGAAATCATTAATTGAGCAATATTATTAGCAATAACAGTGAATAATTTCAAAAAAAAGAAAGAAAAAAAAGAGAAGGAAAGAGAAGCATTTGTTTGAACAATTAGTACAGTGGAAAAGATGAAATAATTGAAATTAAAAATGATTTAATGTTATATTGAAAATAAGAAGTTAAATGCTTTCAATACATATTTATGATTAGTACAGAAACAGTTGCTCAAATTTCAAATATTCCTATCTTTTTCTATTTTCATATTTTTCCATATAGTAATGATTAATTATTCATTCAAGTAATTAAAAAAAAGTGAAATGAAAGTAAAAAACATAACTTAGTTTAAAACTTTAATTTTATTCTCATTTTATTTGAAACATTTTATTGAAACAGAAGAAAAAAAATTAAAAAATTGAAAAATTGCTCAAGAAGATATTACAAATACAAATAGTTGTTTTTTAAAGAAATATTGGGATCAATTTTTCATTAAAATAATCAGAATTTTAAAGTTTTAAATGAAAATTCGAATTTCTTTTTTAATATTAATTGGTGAATGATTGAGCAAAAGCGAAGTAAGTGCTGTAAAGGGATATATATATAAAATGTGATATTATTGATGTGTTTCAAAAAATACTGACATAAAATACTATTAATTTGTTAGTAATTAAATTAATTTCATTTTATTCTAAGCAAATTTTTTTTGCAACCTTTGGTCTTGTTTTCGATTTTTTTAATATTAATTAATGAATGATTGAGCAAATTTTAAATTTTAGACAAGAAATAAACTGAGTGGAAAGTTAAGCATCAATACTGGCTAAGCTGTAAATTACAGGTGCAAAATAAAATGAAACAAACAGATTAAGTGATTTCAAATCTTAATTAATTATTTTGAAAATATAGTCCGTATTCTAAAAATTAAATAACTATGAAAACTTTCATTCTTCACTAAAATAAAATTGGTAATGACAATTAACTGTGGTAGAAAAAATTAACTGTGGTTAATTTAGCATTAATCTCCTTTCAAAAAAAAAAAAAAAAAATTGAAAGTTCTGTTGAGCCATAAACAAGAAAAAATCTGATCGGTTGGCTTATCATGAAAACTTATCACTTATCAATTAATCTTCTTCCTTATATAAAAACATAAATGAATTGAAGAGAGTGAAAATTTGGCATTCTTCGTTATTTTCATCCTCAATAATCTTTTTCACTATTTTCCCTTTTCTGCCTCCCTCTCTCTCTTTCTCGTTCTCCTTTCTTTTCTCTCGCACTTTCTCTACCTCCAGCACTTTTCCTTCCTAAAATTAAATGACAAAAAATTTCAAAAATTTATTGGAACGTTTTTTGAATTCGTTGAGAAAATGAATATCAATGAAAATTTTAACAGTAAATCGATTTTTAATCAATGCCAGAAATAAGAGATTATTTCAGAATCAAAATTGAAGTGTAGAAATTGAAGTTAAAATCAAAATTAAATAACGAACGAATCAATTACAGATAAATGATGAACTACACTTTTATGCTGTTAACTTACAGCTGCTTTGTTTACTTCCATTAGATAGTAAAAAGTGTAAAGTAAATTTTGTTAAATTGTGATCCGCTCAATCTGTTAATTAAGATCAATGGTATTAAACAAATAAAATATTATGTATATATATTATCGATTAAATTTCTCATATTTAATTTATAATTTCTTGTTATTAATAATCGAGGCGAAAATAAATAATTAGTGCATGAAATTGAAAATTTTTCGGCTTTTAAAGAAGTAACAATTTTTTCAGAATTTTTGAATTAATCTATTTCAAGGAAAAAACTATAAATATGCAAAAAACTTTGGAAATCAAAAAAATTTTTCAATAATAAGTAAATTAATTATTAGTTACTTGTGCAATTAAATATAGCAATTTACATAGGTTACACTAGCATAATATTTATAAAAAATTTGAACAAAAAAAAATTGACAGTAAATGATTTAAATTAAGATAACAAAATAATGATAAGATGGGTTGTATGAAATATTTTATCATTTGATCTTTTTTTTTTCATCTTTACTCGTTTACTTATCGATCACTTATTTGTTTATTTGCTTACATCAATAGATTACAGTTAATTAGTTGATAAATGAAAACGAATGACAGAAGAAAAATAAAAAGAAAAAATAAAAAAAATAAAATGAAAAAATATTACCTGACTCATTGCAAATGGTATTTGGTTAAGAAAAATAAGCGCCAATAATTGTAGCACTGATAAGATACAGCAAATAATTGATGAGTAAATAATTTTTATTGGTATTAAAGCATAAATTGTAAAAATTACTAATGTAGTAGGTAAAAGAGCTGAATAACCATATGGTAATAAAGCAATTGTTGTTGTTGCAACTAATTGTACAATACCATAAATTATATAACGAATAGAAGTTGGCTTAATAAGTAGAAATGCTTGTAAAATAATACATATTATAGCACTAATTCCATTAATTATTAGCATAAAATCAAATTGTAACAAATGAATTAAAGCAGTAAATAGATAATAAGCAGTCCAAATGCATTGTAAATGTAACAAATGCGCATGTGAGTGGAATAAAAGTGATTGCTGATAAAGTTGCTCCAATTGTTGATCACCAAATGCAACATCCATTAGGGGAAATAAAAAGAAAAGGAAATAAATTTTTAGCAAAAATTTGTAAATAATATTTAATTGCTTCTTGTTTTTCTCTTTTTTTTCGTGAGATTTTAAGCAAAAAAAATTGATATCACTTATTGCAGCAATAGTAATACTAGTAATTAATAATAGAAATTATTGCTACTGTTACTGCTATTGTTGTTTTTGCTGTTGTCGTTGTTGTGCATGTAATTGTCGTCGCAGTAAGTAGTAATTGATAAGGTAGAAATAAATAGCAATGGATAAATTCTTACATAATAATATCTAAAAATGATTTTAAAAAAAGCTTTTTTTTTTGGAAATGAAAAATATCAAACGAATAAAATTTTGATCAATTTATTCATTCATTTTCCGTTCTTTCATTTCGCTTCCTCTCATTCTTTCTTTCTTTCTTTTTTTTTGAAATCAAAAAAAAAAATCATCTATTCATTGAAAACAAAATTATAACGCAATAAAATAAAACAAAAAATACACTTAGTCCGTCTTTTTTTTCTAAAACAATAGATTTATTCTTAATTAAATTTTAATTGTTTATTAATTGAAAGTAAGAACAAAAAGAAGAGAAAATTTTGAAAAAATGAAAGAATATATATAAAATGATGGAATAAAGAAATAACAATGCTAACAACCACTCATTTCAATTTTCGATTCGTTTTAACCAGACAAAAAAGACAAATAAAAGATTTATATTTAGTGGTTTTTTGAAAAAAAAGAGAGAGGAAAAAGAAAGAAAAAGCTTCGTTTTTTCTTTCTTTTCTTTTTTGGCTTTTTCTTTATTTTTAAAAGTAAAAAACTAAAAAAATGGGAAAAGAAAAGTTTGCATAAAAGAAAATTGAAACTTTGTTCTTCTTCTACATTTTAATTTTATCGGTCATTTCTTTTTTATAATAAAAAAAGAGATCGAGAAAGACAGAGAGAGAGAGAGAGAAAGAAAAAGTAGTTAATGATAAAGTCTTAAAATAAATTAAAAGTATAAAAAACTTTTAATTTACTGAAGATGAAAATGCAGAATTGAAAAGGAGATCAAAAGGGAAAAATATGATAAGATGATTTGGATTTAGGAAAGCAAAATGATAATGATGATGATAATGATGATGATGATAAATGCTTCTTCATTCGTCTTTCTTTCTTTAATAAATCGTTTTTTCTTTCTCTCTATCTCTATCTTTCCCTCTTTCTATTTTATTATTTTAATCAAAATTTTAGAAAATATCCGTGCTATTGCGATTTTCAAATGATTATTATCATTATCACTATCATATCATTAGCATTAAAATGTAATACAATAAAGTAAGCATAGTTATAAGAAAATAGAAATGATAAGAGAAGCTAACTAAAAAACTAAATTTTTTACTAATCATAAAACAAATAGTATTTATCAAATTATAATAGAATGATCTAAATAGCAGTAGTAGTAGTAATGGATGCAATAGTAGTAGGTGGCGGTAATGGCAATCGTAGTGGTGGCGGTAATGGCAATCGTAGTGGTGGCGGTAATGGCAATCAGTGGTAATGGTGGTGGTAATAACAGTACAGCGGGCAGTACTGCTGGTAATAGTAATATTTTGTTGTTGTAGCTGTAGTGGTAAGAACGGTTACAACCGAATCAGCGGAAATTTCACCAAACCAACTGACTCATTCATCTCTTTCTTCCTTCCCATTTACTCCTTTCTGCCTCCTTGGGATAAGAGGAATGGGGTGGACGAAACTAATGAAAATTAACCAACCAACCAATCAACCAATCAACCAACCAAACAATCAACCGACCAGACTAATCAATCAACCAATCATGCAACCGATCATTTAAACAATATCAACTAAGCCATTAACTAATCTAAAAAAAATTCAACACCTAATTAAATGAACTAATTGACCGATTTAATTGATAAACCGATTAAATTGAATAGGATTACTGGATCATTTATACGATAATGTTAGATGATGAAATAGCAAAAGAATTCCATTACATAAATGATAAGAAAATGAATGATCAATAAAATAACCTCTTTTTTTGTTCAAGATTTAAAATTATATTATGAAATTGAGGATTGAATATAATTGTGGTTGAATTTAATTTATATGCTTCAATTTCCATGATTATTGCTCCATTTTTTTTCTCTTTTTTGATCGAATATGAAATTAAATTTTCAAATTTTTACCAGATTTTTATTTTGGTTTTCGTAAAAATAAATAGAGATAAAAAGAAGAGAAAGAGAAAAAAATAGGCGAGAAAAAAAGGAAATTAAATTTCGATCATATCAAGTAAATTGAACAGAAAAGTTGAACAATTTAATTTAAACTATGCTTATTCTTTTCTTTTTTCTTTTTGTTTTACAACAAATCAAATATCTCCATTCACTTACACTCATCAAATATTATTTATGCAACTATTTACATCTATCCTAAATGAAATACCATCAAATTTTTCATCAAATTTATTTTTATCAAAACTTTTCGTCGCATTTTTTTCCAAAAAAAAAAGAAAAAACAGAATAATTTTATGCGAAAAGAAAGAAAAAACGATCAAAAAAAAATATTTTTTAACATTTCTTAAAGAATGATATGGCAAAAAATTGATAATTTCCCTAACTTTTTTTCGTCTTTCACAAAATGAAAAATAAATTAAATATCTAATTATTGCAACTACGAAATAAATTTAAATATGACAACTATTAATTGCTCATTTGATTATTATGTAGCTCCACGTAGACTTCACGTAAATCCTACATGATGAGAATTAAGATTTATTTATAAACCTTACACTAAATATATGGACACATGAGCATATGTAACAGATGTATATTAATATAAACAGTAAAATTTATATATTGGTCAGATAGTACATTTCTATCACTGGCCACTACCACTGATAATAACGCACCTTTTTATAAATTATTATTCTTTCGGATATCCAAATGATGATGACCTGCTTTTCGATGTTGACCTATAGATGATCAGTTAATGGATGATGAAAATTTTCATGCATAGTATAATATTGGTTTTAAATCATTTTCTTTTCATCCTACACAGTTTTGTTTTTACCTTTATTTACCTATTATTAACCAATGGTTTTCATTACAGTTATTGTTGTTGTCACCATTTGTTATTGGTGTTGCTGCCACTATTATTATTATTATTATTATTATTATTATTATTATTATTATTATTATTATTATTATTATTATTATTATTGTTATTGTTATTATTATTATTATTGCTTTGTTGCTGTTGTTATTATTTATTATTATTTATCATTCATTATTACTATTATTTATTATTATCATTAATATTGTCATTATTATTATTATTATCAATATCATTATTATTACTACTATTATTATTTATTTTTATTAAAAAAAAATGTAATTTAGCTAATATTTAAAATTGTCGTATATGAATTGCTATTATTGTATATGGAATAAATCAAACATTATGCAGAAATATATTGAGCAAATTGCTAAATAATTTATTATTTTTAATTTAAAATCTAATTTAGATAATATTTAAAATATTTAAAGGATTAATTTGACATAAAAGTTCCCTTATTTCAAGTACTTTTTCAAACATTTTCACATCGTTTCAATATTAAGCATTTCTGTTACATTTTATGTAAAAACTTCAAATTAGTAAACAATTTACTTCTCAAACTTATAACTACTTCAATTAAATATACTTAAGAGTTGAGAGAGAAGCTCACGGGCAAATGCTAACATTAATGACACAGAACTTAAAAGTTTATAATCTTTTTTTGCAAAAATTTATCGCTTATATCTATCGTGCACACACACACACACACACACACACACACACACACACACACACACACACACACACACACACACACACACACACACACACACACACACACACACACACACACACATATATATATATATATATATAGATACACAGAGAGAGAGAGAGAGAGAGAAACAGACGCACACGTATATATTAGGTCCTTACTCGTTTCCTAATTTACTAATTTTACAGATATACTATGTGACCCTTACTTTCTCTATTTCATGAATCATTATGCTTCGAAATACATCATTTAATAGAACAATCGATTGTTCTACTGACGAATTTATTCATCCGAAATGATTTTTTGCCATACTCCAGATTTTTCGGATAAAGTATACCTGCATTTGCATAATTTTTAAGACTATACATTTTTTTTCCCCTTTATTTTTTTAAAGTAGCAGACAAGAATGGTAAGGAAGAGAGAGAGAGAAAGAGAGATGGAAAAAGATGAAAAGTGACTTTTGTTTTAAAAAATAAAATTTAAAAAAAAAAAAGAGGATTATTACATAATAAATTTAAAATAGTGTGCAAAGGAAAAAAGAAAGAAAAGAAACAACAATTCAGATGTTTCTATTAATTTGATAGTGTTGATTACCAACTAACTTATGTGATGAATGAGAAATTAGAAAAAAAAATAAAGTAAACGATATATCAAATACATGAGCAAAAATTTAATAGAAATAAACTGGCAGAGAAGAGAGAAACATCAATGATAGATTGTAATGGATAATATATAAAGTATGTAGCATTTGTTATAAGTGATAAGCCTTAGAAGAGAGGCAAAGATGACAAGTAAATTTTCAATAAGGAAAAGTAAGAAATTATTGATACCATTTGTTTATGATTTATGCATACTTGTTGGACTTTTTAATCGAAAATATAGTCTGAAATGTTAATTATAATGCTCGTTTTTTTTATGATATTTCAAATAATAATTGTAGTCTGATGTGATTATTACAATAAGTTTTCTTTTTAAAGAAAAAGGAATTACGTCATTTTTAGGTGCTGTTGTTCCTAATTGAAAAGCTATCAAATACACAGACGCGACTTTTAATTAGAATTAGAGAAAGCTAAAGCATGATAAAATTGACAAATCGATCAGTGAAGAGAAATATTTGCATCGAGATATTGTTGTACATTTCCTCATATGAAGTGTATAATATCCGTAGTAACATTATTGTCCTACTGATGGATAACACATCAATCGATTAGTCGTATTTTTCATTTTGTATTTAATTTATTTACATCAACATGAGAAATATATACATTAAAATGATAATACTTTACATTACAAATTATCGTAATGATAGAATGTTTTTAAGTCAACATTTAATTAATTCGATCGATAAATGAAGGATAGTTGTAATTCGAAAGTTGTTATTGATCACTATAAACAGCTAAGCAATAGTATTGACTTGTGAAAACGATACGTATTTTAACAAGCAAGCAAACCCGCCACTGCTAGTAGCTTCCTGCTAGCAATAATACAAAATAAAACAGGTGATAATTCAATGAATAGATATGACAGAAAAACTATGGTGTCACTAATACGCAATATATTTCTACAGATTTTCCATGAAAAAGAAAAAAATACTAATAAAAATATCGCTAATAAAAAAAAGAAAAGCTTTCAACCGTTACTAATAATCTAACATGTGTAATGTTTAATGATTTCAATTAATATTTACTATACTTGCACATTTTATTGTCATTCCCCTTAAATTCATATAGTTATTTTATCATTTGAAAGTTTTGCTTTTTTTTGGAAATATTTGGTAGCATATAATAACAAATAATTTTCCTGTCATAAATTCTAACCAATTCTCAAACTTTCCGGATTATCATTCTCCTACAAAAAAAAAGAAAAAAAAAAGAATTGCGGAAAATTTACAAGAAATTCAGAAAAGCCAATACTTTTTCTGAACTTTAGCAGTGTTCACAGGTAATTTAAATTCAACAATAAGGACACTTCTTATATGCACACAGATCAAAAGAAAAAAACCTAACTTATCCGAAATTTAAAATAAAGAGTCAGAAAGTGCAGACTTTGCTGAATGGTCTAACTGATTAACTGACACAAAGCTACTATACAAATTAATTTTTTTCTTCATCACTTTTCCGAGTTAACAAATCGTACAGTCCTACTGAAGAGAACAGCTCTGCATCCATATTTGATGTTGCCTCTGAATTTATATTAGTACTTTCTCGGCTAGGACAACCACTACTACCCAGTCCCTTTTTTTGCATTTGATCATCAGTCTTTGAATTTATTCTTCCAGATAACTCTGACTTTCGGACCAGTAACTGTCCTATTGGAATTTCACCCAATAACTTCTCTTTTTTGATTCGATTTAAATAAATTCCTTCATTGGCAAAATAACCATAAAATAACGGAATGTACTGCATCTTCCCAGCAAGCCAAACCTATAAAAATGTTTGGAGGGATGAACAAGCAGGATAAAATATGATATTATTCTTTACTAACCATTCTTACCGCTGCCAATGAGGAAAAACAGTGGTACTGATTACATAATGAATGGAGCACAATTTAGTGTATATCAAAGTGTTATGATATTAAGGTATTCTGAAGCTTTTATTCCTACTCAAAATAGGACATAAAAAGTTTTAATGAAATAAAAAATCAATAAAACTTATTAAGATTAATCAGAAAGTGTGGATGACTGTACTATGTTTAAAAGCACACAAAACCGATCATTTGTGCTATAACATGAATTAATTTATTCCTTGAAAAAATAACAACTCCAGTTGTGATTACAAATCAAATAAAAACATCGATATTTAATCGATTTTATTAATGGGATCATTGGTCGGCCCTGTGGCCTAATGGATAAGGCGTCGCTCTCCTAAAGCGAAGACTGCAGGTTCGAGTCCTGCCAGGGTCGTATGACTGATATATCACACTTCAGGATAAGAGAGGGGGATTTCGCGGGAAAGGGCCCGTTTTACTCTTACTTAAAGTATTACTTGAACGCTTTGCATTACCCTTCAATTATCTTAAACCTTACTTTTCGCTTTCACAACGTCTATAATAATTTCAAACTTACAACAATTAGCAAAGAGCCGTACTGAAATTTTGGGAAAAATGATAAAATGGTTGCTGGTCCAAAATTTACTGCACCATTTATTAATCCACAAGGAGCAAAAAAGAATGATGGTATTGTTTCAACCACAAATAGAGCAATAATTGTCGGATGTTCTGTAATTGAAATTAACTTATCGCTGACTTAATAAAACTAGCATTATTAAATTTCTAACATCTCAAAGATGAAAAAGAATAGATTCATGTATTCTCTGCCATTAGTGAAATATGCAATAACAGTCTGTCAGTGTAGCTATATGAAGCATAACAACATTTAGGTAATCCATGTCACTGCAGTTGCTTAAATACTTATTCAGTGCAGCAACATATCAACAGCGATCTTCAAATGTTCATAGTATGTCAAACATTTATAATAAAATTAATGAACTCGTGCCACAATTAAAAAATTTTAATGATAACATTATCTTACCACTGAAAGTAACAGCGATACGCTGTCCATCAGGAGAAATCTTCATATCACGAATATATCCACCAACCTTGTATGTACTCCTACTACTACTGTTACCACCGCTACCATTATCCAGATGTTCTAATATCATTTTTGAAAGATCATATACAGGAACAGCAATCTCTGATCCATATGATAATCTGCAATGTAATAGAAACGAATAAGAAGTGAATTTTGGTTGAAATAATTGGAAAGTCAGCAAAAAAAGCTGATGGAAATTTTATCCCCTAATTATTATATTAGAATAAATCATCAACTGTTTAAATACTGCGTGAAAGAAAAAGTGATCATTTTATTTTACACTCTATTATTATCAGCAATTCAATCTTATAAACCCATAAAAATATGTGGAGCCAATAAATAGGCTGTATCAAAGGGAGCTAATTTCATAGAAATGAAGTAAAACTCATATGAAATTATTTGGTTTGAACTAATTTTTTAATTTTTCTATTTGAACAAGAAATTCAGATCTAGAAAAAGTAATGAATTTCGATTTTTAGATAAAAGAAAATACTTACTGATCATTCTCCGTATTTTGTAGTTTTTTAATAAAATGAATACCACGAATGAAGGGTTCATCACGTGTTGCAAAAAAAAATACATCACTTAAGGGAGTCCAAGCTGCTGCCATACAAAGACCTTTCAATTTTTTCCATCGTTCTTCGTGCCATGAATGACGATCGTAAACACTTCAAAACCAAATATGAAAATCTATAGTAAGGAAGAATATTTATAGAGTTTTAAATTAAATAATTCACTAAAGATTTCAAACAGAGTCTTCGTACCTTATGATATTTCCGTCATAAGCAACAGCTATTTTACCACCATTAGGGGAAATCCATACATGACGAATACGACCACCAGCCCATGAACCAACTAGTTCGCTTTCACCGTTACTTGTATCCAGAACCTAATGTACTTACTTCATAATAATACTTCCAAAATCTACTTTACTTAATATACATAAATACTGAACACAAAACTCAAGAATATATCAAACGCTTAAACCGAAATCTATCATATTTAGTGAATAACGAGTCCATAGAATATATATTCAAAATATGTAAATCTTTTTGTGTGATATTTCTCTATGGCATTAGAGAGAGAAGATTCAGGTTTAGAAATATGATTTATGGAAGAAAAAAGTGTACAGACAGAGAATAACTCCGCTAATCCTAAGCTTTTGTATTAATAAATTAGTAAAAAAAGAAGTCTTTGAAGAGCAATATACAAATAAACGTATTTCCGAAGAAAAAACCTAGCAGAATTAGAGTTTTCTTTTAAAATTTCCGACAAATTCTTCAAACTACATCTAATAGACATTCGAAATGACTGTAAGCACTATTTAATTAGATAAAAGAAAAAATACTTGCAAACATGATGATGATGTTGAAACGACAAATAGAGCTTGATCAAAAAGAGAATCCCAAAAACATTGTGTGATTGGCGCGAGTGATGACATTTCGATGACATCTGCGCAATTGACTGACGGCCTGAAATGAGGATAGCAAAAACTAATTTTTGTCGGAAGATTTGTAAGTAATACTCAATATAGCAAAATATATTTTAACCAACCGAATATTCCAGTTTTGCTTGTCAAGCTTCCAAATTAACACAGCATGAGTACAAGCCACTGCTAGAACCATACGATCAAAAGGCCTAAATGAGCATAAATATGACAAAACTTAATTGATCAGAAAAGTTAAGCTACAAAAACAATTTTTTCAAAATATCATACTGGATACCAAATAACTGAAAATGATTCACAAAACTGCATGTTAAAATAACTCAGAAAATTTACAAATACTAGTTAAAATTCATTAATGGGAAAAAGAAACAAATGTATTTACTTCCAAGCCATATCAGTTACATTCTGCTGATACTGATGCTTTAATGTAATAGGTAATCTATTAGAGCCGCAACAAAATATTCTGATACAATCGTTATTTTGACATACTGCAATTCGATGACCACTATTATGTATTGCAATACAACGAGCCCAATTTGTCAACCTGAAATGATGAGTCATGTTCGTAATGCTCTCGATCATATGATAATCTAATTTAACCAAAAATTTGAGTAAAACAAAATTTCCATTATGGTATTTACAGAGGTTGAACTCAGACATCCATTATAATTGTTCAATTGTAAGCTAATGCTTGCTAATCATATGTAACTAAGGTACGGCATAAACGTTGAGAGACGAACTATGTTACACATAAAATGATTCTGCGCGTTTTGACCATTGAATCTGGACAATCTAAGACCAAATGATAATCTTACTATTAATTAAATAAGCTTCACGCAACGTTTGATAAGTTAAAACCTTACCAATTTAATGTAGATGAGGTCTGCATGATGGAATCATACAGACTTTCTTCAGATTTTGCAAAAACATTAGCGATATCAATCTGAGCTTTATTGAAGATTTGACCTGCGGATAAAAGCCAGTCACTATAAGGAATAGTACCACTCATAGCATTTTTAACACTATCCACCAGACTATCGATACCTTTGGTTGCCCTCAAAGTCAATGCAAAAATTTATCATTTATCAGAAAAATTGATAAATCATTCGATAAGAGTAATGAAATAACGAAGCAGTAGACAAGAGAATTCATATATCACACTAAGTTATAAGTTTGGACTTTTTAAACATAGATTTACTTAATAGCAATTTTTCCACTTTTCAACTTCAACTAATTATTATTTAAAGTTGAAACAATTAAAATATTACTCACTAACCAACTATTCAAGGTTTGTTGAAATCGACTTTGCTGATTGTCCACAAAAGTTTCGCGAATATTATCACGTGGTAACGATTGTTGTAATCGATTCAGCAATCTATCTTCAATTTTCGGAAATACACCTAACTGAAGTATTTATCATTGCCAATAATTCCATTAACATTTTCACAAACTCATCAGTGCAAAATACGAACAAATGGATTCAAGGAAATAGATCTCAGTAAAATGAAATTTTGAAGGTAGGTATTTCTAACTTCTACATCCTACTTACTTTCCAAACATTTATAAATGAACAAAATATATCTTAAAAAGAAAAAATCACTCATATACTTATTTTCCATCTATTTATATATTAATGAATTTATTCCACATTAAATGAAGTCAAGTCAAAATGTAATCCAGACATTAAATTACAACATAACCTTGTGATGATGACGTATATCAACTTGAAATACATTTCCAAGAGCAGAAATTATTTAGGAATAAAAATTGAGATATACATGTATATTTTGTATCCAAACGAACAAAAATATATTCATTAAAATGGATAATTTATTCGAAAATTTAATACTTAACAAACCAATGCATTTCCTTCCATTTCGTGTAATTCTTTTTCATTACCATAAATTAATCGACCGTTTGTTTCGTACAAGCAAACAGGAACATCAGCTGATGATCCAATCGGTGGAAATTGATACGATGACATAATCAAGATCCTCAAAAACGATTAAAAATAACAATTATCAAACAATACTTTTATCATTTTTATAGCTCTTTCATTCCCCTAATTTAGTGAAACTTTTTTAAATCATGCAAAAACAAATCAAGCAATTTTCTAAAATCAAAAAAAAAAAAACAATAACAGAATAAAATAAATTGTGTAAAAACTATCCCGTAATTTTTAAATCCTTAGACCTTTCAAACAGAAAAAACTTGAAAATTTTTGAAAAATTAAAAATGAAATAAATTATATTAAAAACCGACAACCAGAGAAATAGCATTACCATTCTTCACATCAATGACAGATGAAGATTTCAAAAAAAAAAAAAGGGGAAAAACTGCACTACTTACCATCACCATTTCTCCCTTCAGGACTCTATTATATGTATAGGAGCTTTAGTTATATTAGCAGCTCACGTGGTTGTTATAGATTAAAAGTAATTTTAACGTAGTAACGTACGTATATTTAAAACAATTGCATTTATATGTACTTTAATATTCACGTAATATGTATTTTGACGTAAACAATTAGTAAGCTTATTAATGGGTGTTTTTTTTTTTTTGTCAGTGATATATATCGTAACAATCAACTTATACACTAGATTTTACCGGAATTTGAATGATGACTCTTCAATCTTTCGATAAAGTGTTCCGGATTTCTGATGATTGTAACTTTTGTGAAGTGTATTAAAAGTAAGACTAAAAGCTTAAGTTTTTTTCTCAGCAAAAAAAAAAACGAATTACAAATGCAAATTCGGAATTGCATCATTGTTAAATTCGAAATTTAAAATTTATTTCCTCAAATTTTCGTCAGGTAGGAAAGGAAAGAAATGCTTTTGCTATCAAATAACGAATAACATTGTTCTTTTTTGCAATTATTAATTGGTTATAAAGGTATAACTTTTTTCAAACTAAAAGATTTCTTCTTCAATTTATACTTCACCTTTAAATAACAGCTTCTCTACTTTCAGGTTTTTTTCAGGATCGAAGTAATCATAACATTTTGAAATTTATTAAGAGTGAGGCAAAAATTAGACCTTCCGATTACTTTATCTTTTAAAATATAATGTTTTCTTTCTTCTTTTAAATATGGCAACATCAATAATTTTTCCATTTATTTTATTTGTATAAGAAAAATTTAAAAAATGGCAAAAAGAAAAAATTTATTTTCCGAAACTCTCATTAATAATTTAAATGATAGCATCATACAGATTTTACTAAATATTAAAAATTAAAATTTATTAAATCTTCGATTGTTATTTTAAACTACTTGAAACTTGTGCAAAAATCTTGTCCTTTTATTATATTACTGCTATACATTGATGATTTTTTTAAATGATTTCTTCAACTTTAAATTAGTTTTAATTGTTTTATTTCAAGATAAAAAATTAATATGTTGTTTTTTTGAAATTTTTTATTTCTAACTTAGGCATAAGAAAAGAAAAAAAAACAGAAGTGTGAGAGGGTAGGAAGAGAGATGAAAGCGTAAAAGAAAATATTTGATAGAAATGACAATTGTGATTTGTTTATTATTAAAATTGGTTAGTAATTACTTGCAATGATTGGTACTTCTCATTGGTAATTCAAAGAAATTTCTTCCAATAATGGGGAAAGAGCTTAAAGAGAAGAATGACGAAAATGAAGAATGAATTGTAAGGAAAGGCTTGAAAAGGATGAGAAAGAAGCCTAGGATAATGCTTTTAGACTTATAGTGAAGTTTCCAGATGAAAATTTAAGTCTTAAGCAATAGATTGAGCATATTTAAGACTTCGTTGTTCAAATGATTCGTAAAAAATCTTTTTTTTTTTCCTTCTCATCTTTCTCCTCCTCTCTTTTCTTTTTTCGTTTTCCTCATTTAATTTGAAATTGAAAAGGATCATTTTGTTGCATATTCAAAAATGGACGAGTTACGTGCTAGCATTACTGCCACTGCTACGCAAAAACAATCATTTCATGGATGGAAAGATTGGACAAATAAAAATATTTTTGCATCATCTATTGATGAAACAATATTTGATTATGGTTATCAGAATCAGGATACGACTGCTACAAGAAATAGAAATGTTCAAGGTTCATTCATCTTAGCAGTATATCATTTAATTATAATAATAATAATAATGATTATTTATCATTATTATTAATTATTACTATTATTATTATTATTATTTTTATTGTTATTATTATTATTATTATTATTGTTATTATCATTAATTATTATTATTATTATTGTTATTATTATTATTATCATGCACACAAAAATTGACTCAAATACCATGACAGATTGCAATATTTGCGGTAATTTGCACAGTTATGAAAAAATTTTAGTAAAACATTAGGTTATAAAATTGGTTAGTGAGAATTAGCAAAATATGTGAAAAAACAAGGGGAAGAAAAAAATACGAATTCATTAACTAATTAATAACTAAATCATATTAGTAGTATAAAATCTTATCAAAATTGTAAATTTGGAATTAATCAGTTCTAACAATTTTTTACATATGTGTATTGGCTCAGTTATTTCATCAATTGTTAGTGTATATGGAAGAAAATTTTCAAATGAAAACAGGTGTCATAAGTAATACTAATTTTAACTTTGCCAAATTTTGACCAACGAAATTTATTTAGTATTGCAATTCAATTAATGAAAACTGCTATAGGTGGAAATTTCAAAGTGTTAGAAGTTAATTTATAAAAATGAAATAATTGAAGTTTTTTTTTGAAATATTTGAAATATTGTTTAGAAATGTCAACAATTGATGAAGAACATACTCCTGAACAACCAATTACAGCATTGCAAGCTGCCTGGAATGTTACAAATGCAATTCAGGGAATGTTTATCGTCGGTTTACCTATCGCTGTTAAAGTATCATTTCAATATTTCACATATTTTAGTAAAAAGGAAAAAGCAAAGACTTTTTTTTTCCAATATCTAAATATTGAAATTTTTTGAATTAAAAATTTTTTCAGTTATATAAAACAATAATTTTATATCACTGCTTACTTTTTTTCTATCCATTTGCTGTTCGTTCGAACTTTCAACTTGCGAATCGATAATATTATCTAAAGCTTATATTTGGGGCTTAAAGATGGATGATATTATCTAAAATTTAGAATTCTTATTTAGAATTTAAGGATCAGATTTAAGGTAAGAATTAATAAATCTTTCAATGAAATCACTACTGGAGAAAAAAAAAGAAGTCGAAGTGAGAAAAGATGGGACAGGAAAAGTATAAATGTTAAAAAATAAATAGATTAGCACTAATTTAAAATCATTCCTTATTGTATAGGCTCATTGCAATCGTTGATTTATTTCTAACACTAAGATTGGCATCGTTATCATTATCATTCATGTGATTGAAATAAATATCGTAATAATAATAATACAATTTAAATGATATAATTTAACGATTTAAGTTTTAATTTTTAATAGATCAATTGCTTTGAAAATAAGGTAAAATTCATGAATTAATGGATTATTGATGAATTTATATGATTAGTGAATTAATTTATGAACTAATTGATGAAATAATTAATGGGCAAGTGAAAATTTAATATTCATAAGTCTATCTCATTTTCTGATTTTTTTTTTAATTCAATGTAATTTTTCTCACTTTCTTCATTTGTTTGTATGAATTCAATTAACCATAATTTGCTGTAATATTAGATAGTCTGGTAGAATTTCAAAATTCTAAAATCTTATCATTAAGTGATAAATTATACCAATAAATTTAGTGGAAAGTTTTGCAACAGATAGTTTATCTTTTAACATTTTTTTTCATCCGTATATATCCGAAAAAAAAAATAAGAAAAAACTATGCAGTATTCTTTGTTAATTGTCTTTTCAACGAGAAAGTTTTAGCTTAAGTTTTAAAATTTGACCATTTCAAGTTTCATTATTCAATTACAGTTGTGCTCAAATTAATGACTGAGTAATGAAGTAACTTGAAAAATAAATAATGCAATTGCTGTCAGTCCTAAAAACGAAAAATCATATTTTGTTAAGTTTTCAAATTGCAAGGAAAAGTATTTTAAATTTTACATTATCAGGTTATTCCAATCTCCGAAAACGTTCCTTATTACTGGATTGTATCGTAAACTACCTGTCTTCCACAATTCTAAAATAATGAGAAGATAAGTAAATGTTCACTGTCCACATATATGCTTATTTGATAACTGAAATTAGTTATTTTTCTATGCTGAATATACTTCGAAATTTATTGGGATTGAATTTACCTTTGTACAGAATTACTCGTAATAGAAAAATTAAATTAATCAAAAGGGAAGCAGAAAAGACAGCATATTGTTCTGAATTAAATTTAATATCAATTAATTGTCCTTAATTTATTTAATTTCTTATGTTCACCCAATCGTATAATTGATATCAGAATAAACTTTGGAATTTATTGAAATTAAATTTATCTAGATAATTTTTTCTCAATTTGTTCAAAATGGTTTAATAATAAACAGTTGTATAATTCTTGTCGTTGCAATTTAGTCATTCAATTTCTATTTCTAATTGCCTAGTTTATTCAAGGTTGGTGGATGGTGGACAATTATAGCAATTCTTGGCGTTGCATATTTATGCTATTGGAGTGGAATTTTACTCATCGATTGCTTGTATGAAAATAATGTTAAAGTAAGCTATAATTTTTAATGTGTTTTAAAAAGTAGAGAGAATATTTGGATACATTTCAAAATTCAAATAAAAAATATCAGAGAAGAAAAAATTTTGCCAATTTAATTTAAAATATTATATGTGAAGGAATCACCTTTACCGAACATTTCAAATTTTAAAAATTTTGAAAAAAAATAAATTATGCACAGATAAGAAGTACGTATCAAGCGGTAGCAGAAGCGTATCGTCCAGGAATGGGCCGTTTTGTACTATGTGCCCAATTGACAGAATTACTGAGTACTTGTATTATTTATATTGTAATTGCGGGAGATTTACTTCAAAGTTGCATACCATCACTTGGTAAAATTATAATTATGATTAAATAAATGAAATAAAATATCGTAATACTTTATCGTATCCTACAAATTAACAAAAATAAATCAATCAGTAAGAATTATTAGATTTATTTGAAAATACAATTATAGATATGTTTAACAGTTATTTCGTAATGTCATTTTTTTTATCATTATAATTTAAATTTCGATATATTTTAAATATAAAGATTTTAAATTAGCACTTAGTAATTAATAGATGTTTAAATACTGAAAATGTAACAGTAGTGCTTGCAAAAGAGAAAATAAAGAAAATGAAATAACTTGAAAATGGAAAACACAAAAAAAAATTGCAATAAAAATTAAATCGAAAAAAATGCTGAATTAAAATCTGAAAAAAAAAAGATCAATAATATTTGTTAAATTTATAGACAAATCCGCTTTGATGATGCTTGTGACAACAGCGCTTCTTGGCTGTGCTTTTCTAGACTCAATTCGAATAGTAAGCAATTTGAGCCTGATGAATGCTATTTCACACCTAATCATTAATGCTATCATATTCATTTATTGCTTATTTCAGGTATGCTTTTTCACGTATTTTACAGAAAAAAATGCAAATTTTGTCAAAAAAAAAAATACTTATCAGGTTGACAAATTAGCAAATTCAAGAGAAAAAAATTTTTCTTTGATATAATTTAAAGAAGTTTGCCAATTCCTGGAAAACTTTGACAATATAACTGAGATTAATATTTATTTTAGGATAACTGCAATGGTAATTTCATGCGAATTTCTTGAATATATAGAAAATTTTAGGCATTTATCGTAGTATCTACTTTAGGTGTTAAGAGTATATTTAAAAATGAATTAAGTCTTTCATTTTTAATCTTTAATTTTTAAAATTTCACTAGCTTTTTTTTTTTAAATCTATGATGGTTTTTGTAATTGCGTGACCTTTTAAAAATACCATTCTTAATTAAATTTTTGAAAATTAACGATATCGAACTGGATGTGGAATAAAGTACCATTTACATTTGACATTCGTACCATGCCAACGGTGATTGGTGTGGTTGTTTTTGGCTATACTTCACACATTTTTCTTCCATCATTAGAAGGCTCCATGGAGGTTTGCAAATTTAACCATTAACTTTTTAAATAATCAAATATAATATAATGAACGCTTTTTCAACTCAATTTGATTCAAAATTTATTGTTTGAAAAATTTGTCAATTTTTTAACAAAAAAGTAGGTAAATAAAATTTAAGCTGTTTTGATAATTATTATCAATTCATTGTTAATCACGCAATAATTTAAGGATCCAACCAAATTTAAATGGATGCTTCGCTGGTCACATATCATTGCAGCAATTTTCAAGTCTCTCTTTGGTCTTCTTGGCTTCCTAACATTTGGTGACTTTACGCAAAAGGAAATTTCTAATTCATTACCAAATCAAACATTTAAGGTCCACCATATTTATAAGATAAAAAATAAAAACTCTTCTGTTTTTACTTCCTAAAATTTTCATTTCACTTCAATTTTTTTCTTTTCTGATTTCATTTCATTGTTAATATTTAAAACAATTATCTAAAAGTATGCATAGCATCATACATCCAAATAAATGAAGTATTAGCTTGTACACCATCTTAAAATACTTCGAAATTTTATTTATATCCACTTAACATTATCATACATTCAAATTCATAATTTAATCATAATTTGAATGTTTTATCATAAAATTTTGTCATCAAAATTTCAATCACACCTAATCCCTATCATTATATTTCTGTACGAAAAATAACTAAATATCACTTTTTAGGTAATAGTTAATTTGGTACTGGTTATAAAAGCACTGTTCTCATATCCATTACCATATTTTGCTGCTGTTCATTTACTCAAAGATAATTTATTCATGGGTACACCAAAAACACTATTCACGAGGTAGAGATTGAGTTAAAAAAAGAAAGAAAAAAAAGTTAACTCATCGGTTTTCTTTAAACTTCTAATTTGTTTTCATAAAATCTAAATTGTTCATTTTTATAAATGAAATGAATAAAACAAATAAAAAAACAAAACAAAAAATTAAGTGCGGGAAAATAAACAGAAATAAGCGGAAAAATTAGTAGCATTACTGATAAAATTCGAAAAATTTATAATATCAATAGATTTCCGGAAATGGAAAAAAAGAAAATCTATTCAATATGCTAATACTACAAAATGCTTTAGCTGCTACGGTATTGGACATAGTTTACGTGAATGGGCACTTTGTTTACGAATTATTTTGGTGCTTATTACACTGCTGATGGCAATGTCGGTACCATATCTAATTGAATTAATGGGTCTAGTTGGCAATATTACTGGAACTATGCTAAGTTTCATTTGGCCAGCTATGTTTCATTTGAAATTGAAAGGAGCAAATGTAAAAGAAAGTGATCGAAAATTTGATAAATTCATTATTGGTGTTGGCATTTGCTTAATGACAATTGGATTATATTTTTCTGCACTTGAACTGGTACAGGCAATTCGTTATGAGGAACGATAGTATGAATCAGTTGTCGCCATTGCTAAATTTGTTGTCACTATCAAATTTCGTTCTAAGAAAAAAAAAATGATGAGTATGAGAAACGAAGCAAATACTGCTCACCGAGTGAAATTAAAATTTGAAGACTTCTTGAAAATAAAATTTTAGAAAAAGATTTCTCTTACAAAATCAAACTAGAAATGTTTGTAATGTAATTCATAATGTGTAGAAAAGAAAATGATGTGAAGAACTTACTTCATTTTCACATAGTTGGAATAATTTAAAACATTTTTGAATGTATATTTTGTAAATTTAAGTATTATCACTACTAGAAATTACTCATAAGTTTGCAGACGTGTGATATTTCATATTAATTTTAACAAAATTTTGTATTTGATAAAAATTTCTCTTTCCTTTTGCATTCACATAATGAAGTGAATTTCAAAAATAGTATACATGAACATTCATATTAATATTAGCAGAAGAAAACATAATTCAGGTATTCAAGTTTTATTTTTCATCGTTATCTCTTTATTAACTCAATAATATAGGTGAAATAAACAGCTTACCCTTTAAAAAAAAACAAAGTAGTATTCATGCTAAAATCAAATATTCAATTCAAATACATACTTTTTCCACTTGCACTTCTCCTAAATACTCCCCATCCAATTCTCAAAAATTAAACTTTCCAACCATCACCGAAAATGCGAGCAACTGTTAAATTTTGGCTACTCGGGTTCAAACCTCTTCTCTAGTAATAAAGCTGCTACATATGGATTAGGTCCCACTATATTTCCTGTGCGATGCCACCGTATGCGGCGGAGGATTTTAGTTTCCGATGGGTGATAAACGTATTCGTTCTGCAGTTTCCCTCGTCGGTTTTGTGACGGATTGTATGATAAGCTTGTGTTTAAGATGAAATTTTAACAACGGAGAAATTTCTTCTCCACGTGCATAATTTGTGGGATAATCGTATATTTGTTTTACTTATTTTAATAGATTTAACATTGCATACGAATATTATACTTACATCAAAATACGTTGTTATGACCGATGATCTCGAATAGAATATATCCTAATCACATTGCTGGATTGCATTATTCCACTGCAACACTATGACTTTATGATTGCTGTGTTTTATTATTATTACCGCGTAATGATATAATCTAGTGGTATTCAAGTATTGTTGAGATTAATTTATGCTTCACCATATTTGGTTTAACTATTAGTAACAAGCTTACATTAATCTATGTTCAACTCTTCAATTACTTACTTCTATCAGAATTTCCGGAAAAGCTTCCTCTCTGATTGTTTCACTCATTAAATCTATGTTGTTATTTCATCCCATCTTTGCTTATTTCTTTAGTGGTGTTCCAGTGGCATTAATTTCGTAGTGTTGGGACTTTCCGGAAAATTCCATATAAATTGACTGTTGGCAGATATTTGTTAAAATGCTGATGTAATAAGCTTGAATAAGCTGACGTGATAATAACCAATATAGTCAGGGAGGAAATAATATAATGACTTCACAAAATAACTTCATCTTGAAACAACGTAATTCTGCTTTATGGTATGACAAGATTATGAATATACATGGTGATCGCTTTTACTAGCTGTGATATCAAATTATATCCACGTTTGAATTATTTTCATATATTTCGTTGTGGTATACTTGTACAGTGGTAATATTTTTTCCAGGAAATATGGGCGCATACCGATACATGCAAGAGCTTTGGCGTAAGAAGCAGTCAGAGGTTTGTTCTTTTGTCTGTCTGCATACTGATCAAACATTTTTAACAGTTTGTCAGCAGCGAATGTGTTTCTGAAAATGCCTGCCAAACAAATTAAAGGACTGAAAGAACTAAAAATCTGATGAATTAGGTTAATGTTAGGTTTCAACAGTCAGACTAGTGAGAAGGCTTTAAAAAAGTGACTTGATTTTTTGAATGGATATTTGTGAACTGCATGTTACTGCAAAATCGAATAATCTATTTTTCATTTAAAGAATTTATGTCATAACTTATCATTTTTCTTACACGCTTATATTTGTAATTAGAAGAGGGTCAAATAAGTTGTTAAATGGCTGGTGAAAAGTTGTTCTTATGATTTCCAACTATTACATTTGCTCAGTTCCCTTTAACCAGTTTAAAAAAAAGATGAATAGAGGAATTTCTTCTAGTTCTCTTTTCTGCTTCTAGACGATGCGCTATTTGCTTCGAATACGCTGTTGGCAATATCGACAACTCACCGCTATTCATCGTGTGTCCAGACCAACGCGCCCCGAAAAGGCTCGCAGATTAGGTTATCGTGCGAAGCAAGGTAGCTTTTTGATTCGTTTTATTAAGATAAAGTTTTATTAATGTAAAAAACTTTTTCTTTTTTGACTATCTATAAAAACAAGCCAATTTGTCGTTTGTCTTCTCTTATGGAGAATTTGGAACTATGAGACTGAAATTTCAGGTTACGTTATCTATCGTGTGAGAGTACGCAGAGGTGGTCGTAAGCGCCACGTCGTGAAAGGGCAAACATATGGTAAACCAAAAAACCATGGCGTTAATGAGTTGAAATTTGCTCGCTGTAAACAGTCTGTTGCTGAGGTTCATGTCGCTAGTTATCTTCGTGTATTCTTTGTGCCGTTTCTTTTGATTTTGGTATTATAAAGCGTTTTTTTTTTACAGGAGAGAGTTGGGCGCCGATGTGGCAGTCTTCGTGTATTGAATTCTTATTGG
The DNA here is from genome assembly GCA_005281725.1 of Wuchereria bancrofti. Taxonomy (NCBI): domain Eukaryota; kingdom Metazoa; phylum Nematoda; class Chromadorea; order Rhabditida; family Onchocercidae; genus Wuchereria; species Wuchereria bancrofti. Next base: position 7,985,780 of record SSBO01000001.1, read on the forward strand.
GTTGGCCAAGATTCTACATACAAGTTCTATGAAGTTATTATGATTGATCCGGCGCATAAGGTTTTCTACTGTTTTATTGTTACTACACTGTTTTTTCAGATAATGGAGTCACAGATATCTTATGATCTGAGATGGTATTATAGGTTAACGTGTTGTTAACACAAACTGCTTGTAAGCATATAGTCATGCAAGTTTCTAATTTTTGCCCCCTTTATCATCGGGAAGCACACTCATTGTATTTTGTGGATTAATCATGCGAACGGTACAACTTTTTTAGGTGGTGATAATCAGTGTTAACAACAGAAGATTTTTATTGCTTTTTAGGCCATTCGAAGAAATCCAGATACACAATGGATAACGAAGCCTGTTCATAAACATCGCGAATTGCGTGGGTTGACGTCTGCTGGTCGCAGAAGTCGAGGACTTGGCAAGGGACATCATTATTCAGCAACGAAGGGAGGTTCACGTAGGAAGTGTTGGCTGCGTCGTAATACTTTATCGCTTCGTCGTAAACGTTAACATGGAACATAAGATAAGATTGTTATGTATTTCATGCTGTTTATCGTTAAATGAAAAGTTAAGGCGATGAAATGTTTGATTTCAATTAGTTTTTTTCAATGCATTTATGCGGTGGATTGAAACACAGGAAGGAATAACATATCATTCATCAAGGGAAGGCAAGTGTGGCTCCTGAATCATGAAAAATAAGGATTCTGAAATTAGTAATTTGATGCTTTAGTTGCGTAGCTATTCAGATATAATTCAAATGTAATAATTGTATGACCTGCAGAATGTAGATCAGGACAAATACTAGGTGATTTTGCAGTGTATATTTTTAATTAGGAACAAACTATTATGTTTGGATTTTGCCCGAGGGGTAGAAGGGGAGATCAATATTTTGATATCCTTTGTTTGCTGAATTTGTCCACTAGGTTTCCAATTACATCGAATAGTGTAAACCAAGCTTCTTCGACATGTTTCCCTTGACAATGCGGATATGATTGCAAAATTACGATCACTTCTTTTAGCATGTTCTAAAAATACCAGTGAAGACAAAATAAACACAGTTACAAAATTTACTAAAATTTTAGCAAATAAGGATAATAGAGTGTTTATGTGCTGGTTTGAGTGATCTAGATACTTACCTATGGAGTTACTTCTGTAAGACACAAAATTGGCTTATGATTGGGTGATGGATTGTTCGGTGTTTAAGGAAGTACGGATTCAATATGCTAAGGTTTCGAGGAAGATTATTACTTAGCCATTTATCATAAGCATAAGCAGGTGTGAAGGATGTTGTTTATTCAGTACAAACAAATTTAAATTACCAACTGCCATAATGGAAGTTTAAATTGGAATCCCAAACAATAATATAAGGTTAAAATGCATACCATGATATGACTTTTGTAAATGTTCCATTTCAAATGTGCAGTGGTAATTCTGTTTATCATTTTCACTAATTTTTCTTCATTTGGCATACTGTCAATAATGGCTTTAAGCCCGGCTAAGTAGACTAATCCATGTTTTTTAACTACATCTGCCGTTATGACTGAACTATCCGGAATGCCACGGAATTGTGGCCATATCTGTTTGTATTCCGGGAAGTCACCGAGTAATCTGAAGATAAATGCATACTTTTAGAAAAGTGGTGAATGATTCGTAAAATCAGCAAAATTAAGCTGTGGAGATAGCTATGGCCTCCATTTGTTTTGCATATCACTTAGTTAAAAAGAACAATCTACCTTAATCTTAATTTTCATCTGTATCAAAATACGTTTGTTTTCTGCAGAAACTGAAAGTGTAATCGAACAAATCAAAAATTACTATAAACAACAATACGTAATTGATGACATAGTTTTTTATAATGGATACTATGACGAGCACATATTGTAATCATATAATGATAAAGAATTTGGGTATACTCATGATAATGATAATTGCTTGACAGTAAATTAGTTGATAAATATTTGGTGCTAATTTTTCCAAATATTTTATGCCGAGTTGAAACTATTTTGCTATTTTATGTCATTTTTTTTAAAATATTTTATATGCTAAAATTTGTTTTTTTTTCTGTTCCATAATTTTTTCACAGTTTATTATTCACTTAATAGATGTTAAAAATTTCATCGCTCAACAAATGATAATTACTATTAATAGAGGCTGTATTATAGAAAATTCTATAATGGAATTATTGAACTGATTTGAAATTTTAATTTTTTTTTCTGAAAATAAATTGGTTGGTATGTTAGCCATGCAGAGATATTTGTATCTTTATCTGACAGATAAATATAATCATATTTTAGTGAAAATAATGATTATAAAAAAGATAGTTTTGATGCATTGATTGAGCAGCGGTCGATACCTTTATGAGATACAATAATTAGAAGGCAAACTTAATTCTTACAGAACAAAAATTTTTTGTCCATTTTTCTGGGGATCATTATATAAATATTTGAATGTTTTTTGGATGATGCATCGTTGCTCTTGCGACAATCGTTTTACTTCTTCTACAAGAAAAACTTATTGAAAATCTTCAACTGATCGTAATTTTAAAAAAATAAGTAATAACTGATTGTATGGATTCGAACAAAATACTGGCAAAGTCATCTTAAATTGATTTATCAACTTGTATCATATGTATCGGATAAGTAAAATTAGATGATATAAATGTAGACAGAGGGAGATCAAACTCTTAAAACCTCGAATTTTAATAATTAACACTGCAAAAATTTCCATTTTATCAATTTTATCCTCGAACCTTTCTTTAGATCGGATTTAAATAATATTAATTATGCTTCGAAAGAAAGGAATTTCAGTGTTTCTCGTTTATTATCAAAAAAAGAAAGAAAAACGAATAGTAATCAGAAATGAAATTGAACAAATGTGAATAAAACTATGATAATTTTTATGGAATAACACTATTAATAATTGTTTAGCCTAACTCAAGATATTTTTTAATAAGATTTATCTAATATATTTTTAAAACTTTCTTGTTATATTTCTTTTTGTTTGGTTATTTAATTAAAATTTATGATAGAATTCCTATTCACTGTTTTTGTACAATAAAAAAAAAATAATTAGATGAAATATGTCATATAATTCCTTACCTGTACAAATATTTGCTGAAGATTTATTTGCATGTCGTTTCGATTCTACATACATCACACTAATAAACTTATGTTTTTAAATTTTGTGAACTAAATAAGATTGCAAATAATTAAAAATTAATATGTTTAGCAAAGGAAACCAAAAACGAAAACAGTATGGAAATTCATGCATTTATTTAGAATAAAGTACTTAATAATCAAAATATATCATTAATTTAAAATTAGAATAGTAAACTAAAAGTGGGAAATAAAACGAGGAAAAAGTGCTATTTCCTATTTTAGGATATCAAGAAATCAGATTTTTTAATTTCTTTCTTTTCATTCTTTAAAGCATTCAATAATGCTTATACTGGTAATTAATAGAATCATAAGTTATCGAAGTAATTCAGTGCTGATAATTGAATGATCAAAAAAATTTTTTGAAATAACATTATTATTAAATGCATGAGAATAATGTTTACGGACATTGATGATTATAATGTTGTGAATAATCTTACGACGTGTTTTCCTTTTATTCAATAAAATTGATTACTTTTTTTTTGTTCAACATAATTGATGCAAAAAAGATATTTCAAGATTATTAAGTTGAAGTAGAAAGTTTGAGAAAAAGAGTTTAAAACAGTTAAATAAATTTTTTAAACTATTTCTTAAGAGTTATTGAACTTGAAATTTATTTTGTCGCCCTCATTTTTTACGATCAATCTTCAAATTACATGAATTGCTTAAATGAGAAGTATTAACTGTTGCTAGAACTCATATCCTTTCACAGCTAGCCATTTGGTCATATGATATAATAGAGAAAATGACAGTCTTAATTAATTTGTGATCAAAATCAAAACTGCAATCAGAAAGGATGACAAATGTATTTTCACCTCAACAAAATGTGCATTTTTTCATGTGATCATGAAAATGGATTACATTAATAAATCATCAGTGAAAAGCAAAACATTTCGCTGAATAATAATCCATCGATGATTACATGCATGTCAGTGGCCAGATATTTCATTGACAGTTTTGATACTTTACATGGAGCGATTTTCGAAGGATTATGCATATTTTGCAAAACAGCTTTACACATGTTCTTCTGTTACAGCTTTACAAATATGATTTCAAATTTTTATTAAATTTGTGATATTGACGAAATGATTATTGCGGCGCCTCTTGCGTCTTTTGCAAGATTGATATGTTTTGAATGATGGATGACGTGTTAGCTTAAATCAGGTTTGTGTTCACTGTAAGCCTCAAAATAAAGACTTTGCAACTGCTTTCTTGTGGAGTGAAGTTGCACTAGTAGCACTTCGCTGTTGGTAGATGGATTGGGATTTTATTAGATTAACCAAACAAAAATCTGAAGTTTGAATCTTTGAATCTTCCTAATTCAGAGAAGTAATTCAACCAGAATCTATATAAAATTTCCAATTAATGGTATATTCTGGCTAAAATTTCGTCGAGAATTGTCCTGATCACAATTGTAGGTAGTGCTATTTTTCAGAAATGACTTAAATTTACATTATTTTCAATGAAAATTAACTTATTCCTATTAAAAATGCATCTGACAGAAAGAAAATATGATCAAACAATTTGGTGATGACAAGTTCCAACTGATCACATTAAACGTCCGAGGCACAAAAGCTGGGCGAGCAGTGAACTTGAAAGGGGTCAATCAATGGAATACAATATTTTCTATGCAATTTCAGCAAATGGAAGTTTGTTTAGATAGGACAAAAGGGAAATATGCAAATTTAACTCACAACAATTGTCGAAATGTTGTGCATTTCCTTTATGACATCTATTTAATGTTCTTTCATGGTTCAAACGAGACTTTCGTCGCCGATTTTTTTACTAGAGAATAACAAAAGATGTATTTATTGTGTTTCATCTGCATTTTATGATGGTAATCCTGCTAGGTTAAGCATGAAATTAGCGTTTCAGTCAGATTCCTGCAAAGTATGCCAGTTAAATGTAAATAGAAAATTTAATACTCAATGAGGAGAAAATTAAAAGCAAAACAAATGGAAAGTTATAGAATATTGAAACAATTGAGTAATATTCATCTAATAATTAATGATTAGAATTATGGAGTTGTAAAAATTCTGCATACTCTGATGATAGCAGCAGAAATGTCATGCAGCTTCTTATTCTTCATGCGCACTTTGTCGTGTTTCTTCTGAATTATTTTCAAATTAATGGAAAGTGATAAAATATTATTAATTATCAGAAGCTGCAGGACAAGTAACAATTAATGGTTGTATGAATTTAATCTTTCATGCATGACATTCGTACCACACTTCTTTCTTCTGATAATCACCCAAAGCAAAATCATTGCTAAACATCATATGGAGTCCAAAAGCGTATTCATCAGCTGTCAATTTAATAATAGAAAAATTAGAATGAAAGGGAAAAAATATGAGTAATGATGCAAATGAGACAGATTAAAAATGTTTGAACCTTTGGTCGTTTATTCTAACCAATCTGAAATAAAAACTTCTATTCGAATATTTCTGTCATTTCAAAAATTCATTATTTCACCGTACTCACTCTTCATTTCAATGACACAAACTATTTGGTTCAGTTTTCTGCTTTGCATCGCTTCGGCTAAGAATGGAAGTATCTCCCTACTAAACCTCGACACCGATGACACTACATGGGACGACTGCAGCAATGAGTACTTCTCAAGTAATTTCAACATCCTTGATAACACCAATTTGGAGTCGATTCTGGGTTCAAGCATGGATGTTCATAACAGCGAACCAGAAAATGCTGGCAGAGAATTACCAGGAACATCTGCTGGGAATTTCCAGGATAGCATTTCATTTGATTCTTCGCACTTTGATTTTACTGATCTGTGGAAAAGTGAACATAGAAACAGTGAGGATTCGAAAATCGAAACCGTTCCAATCACAACAGGAAATTCTCAGTTGCAAGAATTACCGAGAACAGATGACGAGAATATACATAGTAGCGTTTCATCCGATTCTTTGCACTTCTTAGATTTTACTCATTTACGCAAAATTGAAGATGCAAGCACTGAGCAACCCGAAATAAAACTGATCTCGTTACTGCAAAAAACTTGAAGTTACTTGTTTTGCAAAATCCTACCATTACTGGTAACATTAATCTAATGTATGCTCACAATTTAAATTCATAATCACTTTCCAATTAATTAATTATCAAGTAATATAATGGAATGCTCTAACAGCAAAAACAAATGTGACAATTTTTCAGATAAGAAAAATTATGAGTGCCCCCATGTCGGATGTACTATGAAAACAAAGAGCCGCACGGAATACATAGTTCACAGGAAAACGCATCCCAAGCCTTTTATTTATGAATGCAGAGTGCCTGGTTGTGGGCGAACATTCAATCATCAATCAACATTCGTCTATCACCAGGAAACACACGGGTCTAAACTTAAGTGCGGAAACTGTGGCAAAATTTTCAGCTCTACGAATAATCTAAACTTTCACAGGAAGCGTTGTACGAAAGCGCCACGTTAGTTCCACAAATTCAAAAAATTTTAAACACTTATCCTGGCTGTTTACCTGAAGTGGAATGTACAGATGAGCTGAGAAAGATCCGTTGTACAGCAGTAAAAAATTCATTAAATACTTCGATACTTATCCAACCCAACAAAGAGATAGATCCTTCTCCTTTATGCTCAACATAAAAAACGATGAGCAGTACCTGCTGTTCTAAGAATCTGATAAATTTAAAAATTATTTTCTTAAGAAGATTTTTGCTTTTACGTGAAATTGTGGATTTAAACAGTAAAGAATCAAGAACTGATGATCTCATCGTAGCAGGAGATCTACAATGACATTTTTTCTTTAAATACGTGGAAAAACAAGTAAAGACCTGTGATCTAAGCTATTTGAAGTATATTATCACAGACATTTTTATGATCGGTTTTCAAATTGCATTAATTAATTACAAACTGCTATGATAGAATTGTAAAAAGAAATGTTATAGGACAGTTTTTCAG
>SSBO01000001.1:8026114-8185718 GCA_005281725.1 Wuchereria bancrofti
TTTTTTTTTTTTTTTTTTTTCAAATAATGAATCACACAACATACAGTTGAATAATAGAAACAGAAGATTAATGAGTGACAGTATTAAGCAGCGAGGTGAGAAGATTGTCATCGCTCGTTTCTTTTTTATCAACTACTAGAGAGAGTTTTTAAAGATGTAGAAAATGGGCTTGGCTTAGCAGATTAACATTTACAATGAAGACAGATGTACATTTACTATTTGAAGTTTAGATAAAGGATTCATTGTTTCAAAAAATGGAAAATAACAAAGGAATAACGAATTGCTTTATAATGATGAATCATTAGAATTATTCTAAACATTTAGTGTGTAATATTTTTTCGGTTTTCTGACGTTCCCTACTGAAGGGAAAAAAAAGATCTTAGGGATATATTTAAAGATATCTATTTGACTTGAATTTGGTTGCAATGATAAATTTTGGTTTTGTTTATCTTTTAAAGAAAGTACTAGTTCTATTTCAGTAGGGTTCGTCTTTTGCTGTGATCGTTTAAAACATTTGAAAACTATACAGATTAGCTTTAGTTTTAGATGAACAGTAACTGATATTACAATAAAAATACAAATACAAAGGCTAACGAGCTTCCTGTTTGCTGTAAGTTGGTTCAATTCTTCTTGTGTGAATTTTGAGGCATTTGTGCATACCGTTCGAGTGCTGCTTCTATTCTTGCATGAGTTCTTGTGTGTACAGCAACTTCAGTGAGTGTATAGTTCTGTGTAAATTGGTTATTACAATTCTATTTCTGTGGGAGATTAAATGGAATGCCAGCGATCCAATTACATCTATTAGCTGAAGTAATTTGTAGCAGTAATGAAAAAATAATGGCCTTATTGAACGTGCCCTTTGTATTTGTTTGCAGTAGTTTCTGTTTTCTTTCCGCTCCTCGCGTACGCGATGCTATTGGTCTATCATCAGTTTCATTATTTGGTTTTATTATTCGAACTTCGTCACTGTCTTCTTCATTCATTTCCATAAGATAAATCAAATTAATTGGTCTATTGAGAAGTTTACCGCTGAAGTTGCCTTTCTCATACTTTCATCACTATCTAATTTAAGTGTTTCTATTCTTACTAATTTCCGCATACCTCGAGATAAATCTGGTTCGTTTAGTAAAATATTTCTCCAGCGCGGAATACGTTTGTCAACTAGTCTTGGTGAAGCCAGTTCCCTTTGGGTACGTTCTCTGAAACTAATATGATATTTGTTTTTCCAATTTTCCCAAAATACATCTAGAGTTTTGAGAGTATTTGATCAGTAATTAATTAGTTTATCTCTAGTATTTGGTGTATGGAATATAAATTCTTCTTGATCACTATCATTATCACTTGGTATATTTAATGGAACATTAGGAGAGATGAAATCGATAGGTCTTATGATTTTATAACCATCAAAATTTAAATATGTTAGTGGACGAGTATCAAGTATACTTTCTATTTCTGCTACTAATGTAATCAATTCTCGTTCCCATAAGAATCTCCTACCTATAGCTCTGCTGTGAGCTTTCTTGGTTAGTTCAATCATTCTTTCATATACACCTCCGCTCCACGGTGCTTTCGGGATTATATTTTTCCAGACCATTCCTTTCAAGCCTAGGAAATTCCCATTTTGTTCCATTATTGTTTTGAATACTAGTTGAAATTGACTGGCATTATCACTGAGAACCAGTTTAGGATATCCTCTGCGAGAGATAAATCTTCGTAATATATGCACGAAGATTTCTGCAGATAAGTTTTCGACAAGCTCGAGATGGATTGCTCTAGTGGTGAAACATGTGAAAAGCTACCCATCTTTTTGTCTTTCCATTGTTACCTTTGACAGTAATTGAGCCCATGTGATCAAGGCCAACTTGTTCAAAAGGTTTTGATCTCTTGATACGCGTTTCCAGCAGATTTGGCATTGGTGGTAATTTATATGGTTTAGTTCGCCATCTTCCACAAGCAAAGCATCCATTGATAACCCGTTTAACTGTTGATCTTCCCTTTGGTATCCAAAAATTCTGCCTTAATTCACAGAGAGTGTGAGCAATTCCAGCATGATACAGTTCTTCATGTTTCCTTTTGATGATAAGTTTAGTAATATGATTACGGCCTGATAAATAGATCGGAAATTTACTTTCATTTGTTAATTCTGCATTCTCTAAACGGCTTGTTCGTTTCCATAATTTATCGTTTTCATCACAATATAAATTCCATATTCTAATTTTGTTTTCAATTAATCCATCAGACTGCGCTTGTCGAATTAATATTCTTTCTGCTATCTCATAGTCGTCTTTATAATGTTTTTTGACTGGCTATATTGTTATTTTTTGTATTAAGTTTGATTAGTATTAATTTAGAATGTGGAAGCTTTATGCGGGGATTATAAAATATTAAATAGATTTTACAATATCTTATGACTCATTCTAGAATTATATTTTTTGTTTGGGTTTAGTTTAATTAAGATTTCTTCTTTTGGATTAGAAGATATTTTCCAAAATTTTAATTGGTTTTTTAAATTCTTTAGTTTTTCTTCCCACTAGTTTTACTTTGAGTTATATGTGAAATTTTAGTAGTATATTAAGTATAGTATCAATCTCAGATTGTTACTGGTTTTTTAAACTTTTTATTATACAGTTGGGGATGCTTTCAGTAGTGTTCAATATGTGATATCATACATTCTGGTGGTGTTTCTATGTTTTTTTAAAATTTATTTTCATATTTTTAAAGGTTTAATTTATAGCAGTTATCGTCTTTCAAAAGTATGAGTAAGTAGTGTTATTATATATATTGTTTTGATGGATATTGCTTTTACAGGTCATGTTTTAATTTGGGGGCAGATAAAATATTGGACGGCAGTCGTAATTACTAGCTTGATAATTTCTATCCCTTATTTAGGTATTTAGTTTGGTGCCGTCGTGAATTTGAAGCCTTTGTTTCTTGTCCGCGGGCAAGATCGACCCAGATCTCGTTTATTTTCTTTCAAAATGTGAATCGACACAATATACAGTTGAATAATCGAAATAGTGGAGGAATGAATGGTACCATTGAATAGCAGGATGAGAAGACTGTCACCGATCGTTTCTTTTTTACCAACTGATCAAAGAAGATTTTTAACGATGTAGAAAGTGGGCTTGGTTTAGCAGATTAACATTTACAACGAAGACAGATATACATTTACTATTTAAGGTTTAGATAGAGGATTCATTGTTTCAAAAATGGGAAATAACAAAGGAATAACGAATTGGTACAGAGTGGTAAATTATTAGAAATATTCTAAACATTTAATGTGTAATAAATTTTTTTTCGGTTTTCCGACAGATACTACTAATAGTGATAATCTGAGAACGGCTTTGGTACACACCGTTCGTGTAATATCGCTGCATTTTATAACTGGTAGTCTTATGTGAGTGCGTGTGTGCACTTACCCTTAGGTAGTGTAACGTTTCGATTAGTAACTTCTTTACAGTTCTATTTTTCAAAGTATTAAATGGTATTCCGTAAGTCCAGTTAGTATTGTTTATCACTACGACCTGTAAATTAGACTTATTTTTTGATGCATCTGAAATTTGTAGCCTTTGATACTTCTGGTTCGACAAGCGATAGATTCGTCTGATCTATCTTCCATTTTATCTTCTATATCCTCGGAAGGATCTATTTCCATAGGACAAAGCATATTTATTAACCGATCTGTTTTCCATTAGGTATTTCTATTGTTGCAATTCTTATTCTTCCATCTCATCCTCGATTTATTTTTACTATCTTTGCTAATTTCCACATACCACGAAGTATTCAGGTTCATTTAGTAAATTATTTCATTCTCATATGGGATTCTTTTTTATGCCAATCTGGGAAAAATTAATTCCTTTTGTACGTTCTCTAAGAGTTGTAAGGTATTCTTCTCTCCACAACTTCCAAAAAACTTCTAATGTGATAAGAGTATTGGTCCAATATTTAACTAGTTTGTTCTTAGTTTTTGATGTATAAGAAGTATATTTATCTTGATCATTATCATAATTAGTCGGTGTATCTAATGAATTTCAAACGAACCATTAGCAAAATGGGATTTCAAGCAAACCATTATTAAGCAAAATGGAATTTCAAACAAACCATTATTAAGCAAAATGGAAGGTACCAAGTATGGTTTTGGAGAGAATGGATTATATGTTGGACGTTTGAAGAATCCAATCAATCGATTACAACATAAATTAATTTAAATGGAGATTTATACCACGAAACAATTATGGATCAATTACAATCGATTATAATTGAAGAAGTAGCTGTTATTCACTATTTGTTACATCATGAAGTGCTGAGTCCTAGTAAAACTACCACTAAATTAAGAATTGTTTATGACGCGTCAGCACATCACAAAACAGTTAAAAGTCTGAACGAAGTACTGTACCGAGGTCCAGTAATGTCACCACACTAATACGTTTTCGAATGATGAGAATAGTGATATTTTCGAAATAGTGATGCTGATGTTGAAAAAGCATTCTTGTAACTAAAATTACATGAAGAAATGAAGAAAATTTTTAATGAAACCTTGCTGAACATAAGGAAATTTCTCTCTAACGATTAAGAATTTAATGAAAGAATATCTGAACATGATCTAAGCAAAACGAATAAGGAAAATTTTCTTGGCTTTATATGGAACGATGAAATGGATATTATACGTTTGACATTAAAACCACGGATGGAAAGGAAATTAACAAAAAGGACGATTCTACAATTCGTAGCCTCCCAATATGATCCGTTGGGCTTTCTAGTCCCTTCAGTGATAAGATTTAAATTGTTTATTCAACATTTGAGGAAGAAAAACATTTCTCGGGATCAATATTTAAATAAAAGGGACGAATGGAAAAAACTTATTACAGAATGACCAACAAATCTAATAGATCTACCAATATTTTAATGAAAAAACATCTGAACATGATCTAACCAAAACGAATAAGGAAAATTAAGGTAATAGAATAGAAAGAAAAAACGAATAATGTAATAGAATCTTCACCACGAACAGAATTACAATTACCTGTATTCACAGATGTTTGAAGGTTGCCTATTCTGCAGCTATTTATATACTTAATCATGGCAATCAAGGTACGCATTCAAATTCATCTTTGATATGTGCAAAATCCCGAATTGCTCTAATCAAAAGTACATCTACACCCAAATTTTGAATTATCTATATTAATTGGGGTAACAGCAGCTCAGTTCTTATTAAAACAGTTAAAATTAGAAGATAATCACATTAGATTGTAGATTGTGGTCAGACTCAAAATGTGTTCTGGATTGGATTAAAAATTATATAAAATTACTTCCATGACAAAACCAAGTCGAAGAAATACAGAATGCTAACTTCAAGTTAAGATATATACCAAGCGAGCAAAATCCAGCAGACGTAGCGATATATACCAAGCGAGCAAAATCCAGCAGACGTAGCCACAAAGAAACTTTCACTGATTAAACTTCGAAATTGTAAACAATGGTGGAAAGGACATCAATGGTTGGAGCACAAGAAATTTGAATGGCCACACTGTGAGTTCAATTATTCAAGCAATGATGAGTTTGTAGAAGCAATTGTCACAAAAGTAACAGAGGTACCTCAAAACAGATACAATTTATTGATGAATGTAGCTTTAGCAATTGGATAAAATTAATTAGAGTGATTGTATGGGCTCTTCGATTTATTAAACAGACTTGCAAAAGGGAATTACCTTGATTGCGATCATAATTTGTAAAAAGAAAGTACACGACCAAAAACGACTATGACATCGCAGAAAGGATATGAATCAAACGAGCGCAATGACAGAAAATAACGGATGAAGAAAAGGAAAAATAGAGTCTGTATCAAGATGAAATTAATAAATTATGGAGATCAAGAAGCTATCTAGGATATTCGCAATTAAACGATGTAAACAAATATCTTATGGTCCTGGTGGAAAAAGAATATATTAAGAAAGGATCAACTCTGCAAAAACCACTCAGTATGTTCCGTCACGTCTTTTGCAATGGATCCTACCTATCCTGCAAAATGTTTGCAAAAAGCATGGATACATAGATCCCTTCACAAATGTTCACTCAGCCAAGCCATGATGATAAGAAATAATATATTTAAAATATTTTACTAAAAAAAAGAAGAAATTCCTTGACTAAATAAAACGAAAAGCGCATTCTTAGATTTATGAATTGCTATGTTCATTTTGTCAACTATTTCTTCTTATTAATAACTTTCAATGCCCTCAACAAATCAGTATAATTTACTTAAATATTTTCTGAATATTATATTTAAGTGCAAAAATAGCAAAAGAATAATTTGCATCATTTTTTAATCATTTCTTTCATTATTGTTCTACTTTTCCTTCCTTCTCTTCTTTGAGAATTTCTTTCTCAGCATTTTAATTGTTAATTAATGCTACTACGATAACATATTTGATGTTGTTGTATATTTACATTAATCTCTTATTTCAGCCATCAATAAGTTAATATAATACCATACAAATAAAACAATAAGTAATAAATGATATTGGTATGAGACAATATGCTATCGTAAGTAGTTCAAAACGTTTGGAATATTGATTTAATTATTCATTCGTCCGTTCATTCATTCATCCGTCCACTTATTATTAAGTAATGTCATGATTAAATTCAATTAATCAATATGAAAATAAGCGTGAAATTTACATATTAGCATGAATTTACTTCAAAATACTTTCAAATAAATTTGCCGGAAAAACTCGAAAAAAAATTGTTAATTAATTTTTACTCTTATTTTTTCTCTTTAAAATTTTCTAGGTTGATTATGCTTTTTGATCAATCGTATAACTTTTACACATTTTGTAACACCATCTTCAATTATTCGCGCTTCTTGGATGATAACGCGAGCAGGTATCAAACGAAACGTATAATCACGTTTAATAAATTGACACGTATAGGATAATAAGTTAAGGCATGCGATACGCTCTTGCACTAGTCCATTACTACATTCTTCCTCTTCACTGCAACATTATCTTTTAATTAAAATTTTAATTTAGATGAACTATTTCTTTTTTTATTCTTTCTACTAATTTCACAAATTTTTTCAACCTTAAAAAAGATAAGAGAAAAATACCTTGGTGAAATTTTTGCTTTTGCTAATAATTCTACCATATTTTGCCAATGATTTTTTTTCGTTTTATGATCGCAATCAATCAATTTTCTTTTAATCATTTCTGCTAATCGCTTTTCTCGAATATCTCGTGCTGTTTGCGCGGGAAATTTGCGCTGAAATTCCATTGCAATTTGTTGGAAATCATGCGAGCAATCTGAAAAAACTAACAATATATTTGATGGAAAATTCCTCCCGAATGAAAAATTAATTTTTAAAACATGAAAATTATTTGATAATGTTTGTCTGTTTAATTTTTCACATCATTTAATAATGTTTTGTCATTTTAGAGTCGTTAGAGTCATTAAGATGAAATATGATTAATTTGCATCATTAAAAAAACCTCACATATTTATTTAATGAATGAATATCATATAGCTTTTTTAAATATTTGGATTACTCGTGATTAACGAAAAAAAAGAAACGAAAAAGAAAAAACGGCTACAAGAAGTTATTTTGACAACTTTCGTTAAATTGTGAATTTTTTAATATAAAAAAAGATGAGTGCTAAAAAAAAACATAAAAGTTCAGAATTTGCAATATTTAGTTGCACATCCAAAAAAAAACAGAAACCGATCTTTTTTTATGATTTGATTAATTATGATTGAATTAATTATAGGATTTCAACAAATCATTTTTTAACAGATAGGATGAAATTTTGCCGTCATTTAATTAATTTATACTGTCGGCAAATAGGTCGAAAGTATTAATACAGTAACTAAGAAAAAAGGGAGGGCGCTAACAAAGGAGTCAAAATAAATAATTCTGAAACAGATAGAATATCGAGTCAACAAGAGCAAGGATCAACGGAAGTAAGAACTAACTGTTAAACTGCCACGTCTTGCCCTTAAAAAATTTGATGGGAATCCGAAGCAATGGAGAGAATTCTGGAGTGGGTTTGAAGCAGTAGTACATCAACAGAATTTGGCACACGTACAGAAACTGACATATCTTCTCTCCTGTTTAAGAGGAACCGCATTAAACGCAGTAGAAGGATACGAAACAACACCAGAAAACTATGAGACGATTCTCATTGAAGGATTTGGAAGTCCTTCTATAATTAAACGAGCTTTGCATCACGAATTACAATCAATCAAACATAATGATCGTGATTTGAGAACAACAGTAGAGACAATCGAAAGAATCCTTAGGCAGCTGGCAAACTTAGGTGAAAACGTAGAACAAACGAGTATCGAGCTGGCTATTGAAGAAAAGTTACCTCGATGGGTACTCGACGAAGTATACAAACAAAAGGAACTAGACCCAAATTGGTTTGTTAGTAAGCTTCGACAATGTTTAGAAACTATTGTGAAACGAAAAGAAACGATTAATCAAGTTTACGGACAAAAGAATAATGACGATGGAAGAGAATATGATCCATCAAAGTGCAACAGAGGAATTCAATTCAATCAACCAAAAGGAATATCAGCATTACCAGCAATACAATTTCAAAAGGAAACCACAAATCGAAACATCAATTCAAGCAAAAGGTCAAGACCTTGTGCATTTTGCAATCGAGATCACTGGGATGACGAATGCCGAAAATATACAACTTTACTGCTGCTTGGAAGAACGACTCGCAAGATTAAACGCTCTAAAAGCATGTAGAAATTGTTTAAAGGTGGAACATAACACAAGAAACTGTAAGGTAAATCAAAAGAGTTGTTTCCACTGTAAGCAAAGTCACAATTCCACCTTGTGCTACATTTTCCAAAGAAGAGATCCATCAAAACAAAACAAATCAACGGCAGTCACAAATATGGATCAAAGGAAAGAAGTAAAAGCAATCAATGCTGTAGCAGATCGCAATATACAAACGAAATACAACGTCTTACTACTTTGTCGAGAAGAACGGTAATAAATCCACGAAAACCAGGAATCAAAGCTGAAACACTTGCATTTTTCAACATATACTATCGAAACTTATTATTACCATTGTTTTATTTGTTATTACTTTTCAAATTTTAGTATCTCTCTCTGACTGCATATTGCTTTTGGGAAATTTTTCATCACAAGTTTTACCAATAAATAATTATTTGCGAAGTTGAAAGTTGAATGAGCTTGAATTTTAATTTCTCAAATATATTTCATTGCAAAATAAAAAAAGTGAAGATTAGATCAAACAAATTTGGTTATTCACAAAATTTTTTATTAATTTTAACAAATGTTAAATTAAACTAGGAATATTCGATTTGATAATATTCGATTCATATTGACTAAAATGATTAATTAGGATTGATTAATTTGCATCTATTTTAATATTCCCATATGAAATGCTTAAATGATATGCATTATATTACAATATGAAAATTGAACTTTAGCAATTAAATTGAACTGAAATTAAATTGATCTCCTACATTTTTCAAATTCACCCGTATTCGTGCTAAAAAAACTAAACTATAGTTGTCCATTAGGTTTTTATTCAGTTCTTTTTTGCTATAGTTTGAAAAACATTGCAATTTTTTAAATACCAAAATCCGAAACGAAAGCTAAATTAGAAACATTGCGATTCAATAAATTCTAAAACCCGGAAAGATAGCTTAACATAATTTCCAACTTACTACAATATGACCGTTTGAAAGTTGAATATTTGACAGCCGATGGAGTTCATTTCATTACTTAGCAAATGGTCGTTTCATTTTAATGAAAAAAAGAATAATTAGAGCAAACGAGTTAACTAATAGCTTAATACAGAAATATTAATAAAAAAAATGAAATGGTGTTGTAAGCTTATTACTTATTTCATTTTGCCATGCTGAACACAACTAAAATATCTGAATTAGTTGGTGTAAAATATCGTAAAACCAGTCACATTGCAAAACTTTAGTTGTCTTATTGTTTGTAAAAAGCATTATAATTTTTGCAGCAAAATGAAAATTGCTTTTGTTAAATTCCAAGAACTTTAAAGAAGCAACTGATTCAAAATGTCCCCTTCATTAATTAATGAAAAAGAAATTTTAAAGTCAGTTACTATTTTCCCACTTTCCATACATTGATTCTATAAATAAAATGATAGATTTCATTGATTAGTGATTATTAATCATCTAACTACTCTTAGTAACTAAACGACATTCGAAAGTAAAAGAAAAGGACACGTAAAGGATGATAGTGATTAAATTATTTCATTAAACAAATTAATAATCATAATTCCGGAAATTTTTTCATTAAGAAATGAATAGAATGCGTAAACTACTTGAATAATGAAAATAAATTACAATTAAGGATGATAAATTAATTAATCACAGCGAGAAAAATAAGTATTGAAATAATTTCGAGCAATTTCTTATTATCAACAGGTCAGGAAAGAAGAAAATGAGGAAGGAACTATCGATAACCATTCATTTCTCTTCTTCTTTACCTCTCTTTCTCCCTCTCATTCTCTTCTTTAAAAATATTGGAGGATATAATTAATAATCTTTAAATAAACTAAAAAATTAAAGAAATAAGTTAGTGACAAATGAATAAAGTTGGTTGAGTAAACAGATTAATCAATTATTAACAAATAATAAATTGGTAAAAAAATTATTTTTAAGAATATTGTAGAATATTAATTAATTTATATATTATTAATTATTTATTTATTTATTCAATTTAGTTAATTCACTTATGTACATGCTATACCGTAATTAAACATAATTTAAGATTGAAGCGTGATGCGTATGTAAACGTTTGTATGTTTTTGTTTTAACTTACTATGAGTTAATTTTATTAATCAAAAATTAGTTACAAATTGAAAAAAGTTTATGAAAACATTATTTTTTTGAATTTTCAAATGATTCGAAATTTTTTATGTGGATGAAAAAAATAGAAATTTCTCATTCATTCATTCATTCATCCTTTTTTTCCAGTTCATTTGTCCCTGTAAAAGATCAGATGAAGGAAAATTAGATTAAAATTGTTTCGTTTCTTTTTAATTTAATTCAACTTTTCTCATTGTTTTCATTCTATCTGAACTGTCGTTTGTAATTGGAATATTAAAAGCAATCGAATAATAAAAACTTGATTTTAACCATTTTTCAAGACATTTTATTTGTCATATCAATCATTCTAAAGTAACATTCATATCGGAAGTATTTTATTATTGCTATTATTATTATTAATTATCACTGTGAACTATAAGCTTATTGAATGATATCATTATGCTTAGATATCATGCGGTTTGATAAATTGAGTGAAGTTAAGAGATACTAAAAATTTTTTTTACAAATACCGAAATATTAAAAATGAAAAAAAAAGACATTAAATATATGTTGAATATAATAGTAAAACACTTCCGATGCAATTAAAAAATATGTTAGTATTGACAGTTTTCTTTCTTCATTTAAATTTCAAAATTATTTGCAGAAAAAATTTAACGTCCTCATAGCAATATTAATGGATGCAACTTAGTAGAAAGATTTGTAATTTAAAAATTTGAAAACCCCTTTCTAACAAAATTAATAAATATTAAAATTGAACTTCGAAAAATTGAACAACGATAATTCTTCGAAAAATGTTCTTTTATACCAAAAATATATTTTAGTTTTTTTTTCCATTTTTTTCGAGGAAGTTATTTTGATTTTTAAGTTGGGTTAGATGAAAAAACAAACAAATTTTAAAAAAATCAAAATATCATACCAAATGGAGGGAGTGTATCGTTGAACCATAGCAAATTAGATGAAGTTTGTCGTGTCGGAACTCTTGATCGAGATTCGGTATTGCCTAAGGCAATAGATGGAGCAACAACAGGAACTGATGGTGATGGTGTTGATGATGATGATAATAATAATAATGACGGTAATGTCGCAGTAAACGATGATGACAATAATCGTGAAGGAATTTGCGGTAATGGCTTTGCAATTGAAACTTGTGATATTGGATTATCTTGCTGAAGGGGAATTGTTTTAAATGTACTTGGAAGAGAAGTTTTATTAGCAACATCATCTTGAATAATTATTGTTCCAGGTAATTTTTGAATTTTTATAGATGATTGAAGTTGATTTAAATAAATTTCAGGATTTTGTAATTCGGTCTGAAGAGACTGTGATGAAACAATGGGAGAAGTATGATGGAATTTTGCATATGGAGCTTGATTTACTATGATTCGAATATTTTGTTGGTGTAATTTTGGTTTAGATAATTTAGGTTTTACGTGTATAGATTGCTGCGCAATTGTTGTTGTTTGTTGGGAAGATGTTGTTATAGCTGGTTGCATCTGCAGTAAATTTAATATTTGGTGATAAAAAAAATTCGATCATTTTAAATTACTCAAATTATTTCAGGAAAATTTAACAATTATAATTTTAAATTTATCATTTGCTATTAAATGGGAAAGAAAGGAATTTTGCTCATCAGTAGAGCGAAATACCATCATTTTTACAATGTAAAATAATGATGAAATAATTGAATTAATAAAATTATATTAATATGTCACTGACAGATTATTTTAAAGTAACAGTTTTTGAATACACACAATGAATGAAAGATGAAAGAAAAAAAGAAAGCAAATCATAATTAAAACACTCCGTATTTTTCAAAACAAAATTAATTTTTTGCATAATTAAGAATTATTTATATCTAAAAAATGATTATACCTCAAAATTACAGATTTTATATCAGTAAACTAAATAAATACAAAACAATTTGGTAAAATGTTAAAAAAAAGGAAAAAAGAAAAAACAAATGAAGAAATGAAAAGCAAACCTTAATTAATGATTGAGTTTTTTGTTGAGGCAAACCGGATGATTCAGTTGTAATCCTAGCGTAATCATCGAATAATAAATTACGGTTCAAATCGAATTGAGTATTTGCAAATGTCTTTTCCATTTTTTGCGGCAATTCTTGCATATTAATTTGCATGAACGAGTTAATAATTAAGAGTATAATTAATTGTGTAATATATAGGAACATTTTGATCTAAAGAAAGTATTTACAAACAAAGATTAAAATTGATAAAAAAGTTAAAAGAAAAAATCTAAAGCATTGAAATAGAATGAAGGTGAAGATAAATCAACTAATTAATTAGTTAATTTATCAGTTAGTTGATACTAACTGATACTGAATTTTTGAAAAATACTAATTAACTGATTAATTGGCTGATGTATAAGATTATAAATTATTGTGTAAATGGAAAAAGATGAAATAAGTTTTCCGTCAACAATGAGACGACGACAATGAGTGGTATGGAAAAAGAATGGATGAAAAGTTGTCAATCGGACATCATCAATAATGGATAATTAATACTGCATATGCACACACACACACACACACACACATACACACACATACATACATATATATATATATATACAGAGAGAGAGAGATAAGATGAAAATGCATCATTTCATGTAAGTGGAAAATTTTCTTACATAAGGGATATCTTTTATCATTTAATCTGATTATTATCAATAAAATTTACTTTTGAATTTTGTTGATAATTTTTTTGTTAAAAATTTTCCATAAATCATTTAAATCTTGATATAATCATTTACTGAATTACTATTTGTAATAAAATTATGAATGCAGCAGTACATGTTATGAAATAGGGTTTGATTCGAGTAGGTTGTAGAGCTGAATAGTTAATATTTAATTGTTAATTGCGGAGAAGGCAACGTTTGACTGGTCTTTATTTTATTGAAATAAAGATTATCTTCAGTCGGAAATATTGAACATGCCGGATTATTATTCAGAAAACGTAATTTCGATAAAAGGCATAACTCCTTATATAGTAAGCATTAACTCATAATAAGACGCACAATTTACAGTGCCACAAAGGATATCAGCTAAATAAAGAGATGTTAACCTCGTCAACAGTCAAATTTGGGTAATAAGCTGATAAGCTAGAAAGAAGGTCAGTTAAACGAAGAACTGTTAACCTTGTCAAATTCGAATACAATTTACAGTTAGTAGGGAACCGACAAACAACAAAAGAGGTCAACTAAATCAGAAGCTGATAATTGTAAACAATCTAATTGGGGACAAATTTCAACAGGTATTCTTAAATAAGCTTGGCTACATGGAAGATAAATGATTTCTTTAGTGAAATTGGAACATTTGTCTAAGGAATAAATACAATTTTGTTTCTACAATTTCTGACAGCACATATTAAGTGAATGATTGACTATGCATGCAATATGTTATTCAATTCTTAATAAGTTTATCACAGTTACAAATTTCATATCACACATAGCAAACAATTATTCTAAAAACAAATTGAACAGATTAATATTATTAGCTCTTAAACTACTCCACTCTTTGCACTAATTAATTTAATTGATATTTAATTTCGTTTTATTCTTTTTGTGCGCTAATTAAGTTAGATTCTTCAAAGCAACAATTGATGCTTTCCCAACTTTTTTAGACATTTCGAGAATAATATCTCATTTAATATTTAGTCTAATTTATGTATTTAACGTTTGAAAATTTAGCAAGAAAAATTTTTATAAAATTCGTGGTTTTTTTTCTGAATAATTGTTACAGAATTTTGTAGCCAAACAATAATATCTCCCAATGGCTAATAAGTAATATCAGTATGTTAGGAAAATGTAAGACAAAATATAGCTTTGCAAAATTTTGCAGAATTTTAACAAATCTATAAGTAATTTTGCATTTATTAATTCCTTTTTCTTTTTAAATTTCATCTTAAATCAGTCAGTTAATATTTATTTTTAAATATTATAAGCTGAAAAATTTTAATATTCCATCATCATTTTCATCTGTTGTTTCAATAATATTAACTTATTCAAAAGATTTTATTGGAATGAAATGAGTAATCGCATTCATTTACTAGATAACAAACAATACTTCAACTATTATATTTTTTATTTCAACAAAGAAATTTTTTGATGAGATTTTAAACATTTCATGGCGCGTCGCATGGTCTAAACATTATCGGCGTAATAGTAATAATAATAATATGCTTGAAGAGATTTGTGATTAATTTGTTTTGCGATGATTCTTGTTTTGTCAATAAATCCATCTTTATTGATAACATTATCAGTACTGTGCTATGTTAAAAAATATCACTTCGTGCATATTTGTATATTTATTGTCTCACCCAGGAAAAAAAAACTGTAATGAATGGATGCTTAAAATGATGAAACGATGGGTAATCGGGAATCATCAACATCACTTGCTTCTTCAACATCACTGATTAGCTTCGAAGAAGCTCGGAATTTGTGTTAGTTCATGAAATTTTCATCATTTTTTTTCTCTTTCAAGAATAAGTTCAATTTTGGATAATAATTTCATGCTGGCGTTTTTCAAATTATACATTGTCTTGTTATGAAAATTTTCTTCAGTTTTAGCTTTTTTTTGCTAATTTTATATGAATTATTTTTATTTTTTTGTTTAAAAAAGGAAGATAAGTTATGCGTTTTTCTGAAATATAAGTAACTTGTTTTTTTAATGAGATATGTTCTTTTCCTGAATGAGAATTTTTTTTTCTAATTATATGTTGCTACTGTAGAGCCATATTTTGTCCTGTTCACTAACTTTTTTCAAGACGAATTTTGGTGACTAGATTTCACTTTTGATGTTGAAGAATATGAAACATAATGTGACCAGGCCAATCACTTCACACTAGGATCAATTGTTGTCAAACGATGTTTGATATTTAACTGCTGGGCTTGCTAGTATCAAATAATTTACAACAAATAATTTTAAAATTTTCAGCATTTTATTGAATTTACGTGGTTTTTTAAAAAAAGTCAATCTTTACTATGACCTTTGATGGGACAAAAATAGAGCTTTATTCTGATTTTTCATTTGGTGCGTTTATCATTGCAGTAAGCGCAGATGAATTGAAACGTTTGGAAACGGCATGGGATGGTCGAGATCAGATTGCGGAAGATGAATTTTTTAACGACGTTCTTTGTCACCCGGGAATTCCACGTGCTACACGTACACGTATTTTCGCCAAATTTTGTCAGGGATCATCTAAACTGTCATTTCAATATTTTGTTATTGGAATTGTCATACTGACAAAGGTGGATAAGGATATTCGACTTGGTATATTGTTTTTTTTATCTTAAATTTAGCTGATATGGGGGATTTTCGATAATAGAGAATTTCTTGACGTAGCTAATCTTTTCGAATGTCTTTGGTGTGGACTAAGAGTTTAATTGAAGTAACCAAATTATGAGAAGCAACTTATTACCGACAAATTCTTCCAGAATTTCTAAACAATGAACGTGACTTAGAACGTTGGATCGAACAGCCGCCTCAGCTGACATCTCGTCATTCGGAAATTCACTACAATTTCTATCAAGTACTTGCAGGCGTTACACATCGTGAGTTTTAATACGTTCTTGACTAAGATTTCAGTCTACTTGATTAACCGTTATTACTTTTTGTTTATGATTCGAGTGACAAGATTTCGAAATTCTGTTCCGAAACTTTTCGCGGACTTTACAACTACAATCCTCTTGTTTTCTCATTTTTATCCTTTCGTTTCTCGTCTGGTGCAATTATGCAGAGACATCCATATGTCCCAGATTTCATTTTTTCGAAATTTCAGTTGATGAACAAGAGGTGGAAGAACTAGAGAAAGTTTTTGGTTCGATCAACGATACCAAATTGTGTAAGCTTACTAGGAATGGTTTTGGTACGTTAGTTGGTGGTGCTATTGCAGACCATTTCATTAATGGCTTATTTCGCGCATTTGATGAAAATGATGATGGACTGGTGGATTTCAAAGAACTCGTCTGCGGTCTTTCTGCTTCCTGTCGTGGACCACACACTGCTCGTCTTAACTGTAATTAAATCTTTGTTCTGTTTTTTTTTTCTTTTCTTTTTGACATAATTTTTTTCTTGATTTACTTTAAGTGGAGGTTCTGATGGTGGTAATTCCAAGAACAAATTTCAGATTTTTTAAAAAAAGCGGAGTTTTAATGATAGATGCTGTTAACACTATTTCAGTTATTGCTCAACTTTTTGACTCAGATGGCGATGGTTATTTATCGAAAGAAGACATTCTTTCCCTTTACGCTCATTTAAATCTCGTAGGTACTTTTCATATTCAGAAAATTCTGTATTATTTTATGCATTCCTCATGAGTTCTCACTTACGGTTTAATTTTATGTTTGCTACTGTTTTATAGGATAAAACTTTGCAAACTATACATACCGATGAGTTGGGTCGTGCATCGTTGACAGATTTTGTTTGTTGGGCAAACGAGACAAAATGTGTGGACGATTTGCTTGAAATAATTGTTCAGGTTTTTATTTGAAATTCGAATTTTTCTTGTCATATCCAATTAAGTTAAACATATTCATCGAAATAAATCATTTCAAATGTTTCAGCTTGGGCATATTTGTTTGGGATTGCATCCAAGTTCTGCTGAGGTTGAATTGACGGTTGTTTGGTGAGCTCTTAAATTGTTCATAGAAATTTATCGGAACAGCATCAAATTCAGCTTTAATATCGCTATAATGTACGGATTTTGAAGTATGTTAGGTTATTTACAATTCTGAATTATCAAAAAAAGCATTACTGACTTGATTTTTTTTTATTTTCAATACTTGCATAAAACTTTATTTTTAATAGATCATTATACTCTATAAAAATGTCATAAAATACATGAACAGTTCTCTCTTCCAGAGATTTATCTTATTTCAATTGTTTCTTTTGAAGTGGATTCAAGCAACGTGTACAATTGGATGCGTTCACTGAGTGGAATATTGTTTCATCGGAATGGTGGCGACAATGGGTACACGCGCTGATGTCAAATTCCAAAGTGCCGCCCATCAATAATGCTTCAATTATTACTGTAAAACAGAAAAATGACTGGTCTTACAAGGTCTTTTGTCACACTGTTTTTTAACAGCATATTTTTGCGGATTAATAATGTGATAAAAATAAAGGGATAGATCCGTTCAGTAGGTAATTCATAATAATCAAGCTTGTATTTTTCATCTTAAATACTATTGCTTCTCTCTTTTATTTACTTCATTTTATTACTTTTAGGTTCCGTCCTTATCCAATGAAGGTGCCCCTTTAGCACAGAATTTGGTTATAAATAAGGATTTTGAAGCTGTAGCACCTTGTCTCTGGAAAGCGCTGTTACGTTGGCATGGAAGTGCTGCTCGTGAGGGTATTTCACTTCAACGACGTATTCTTCCGGCAAGAATTGTAGATCCGACAGCGGTGAATTCTACAAAACCTGTTATCGAACTATATCCGCTAACTTTATTGATTCTAAGACATGGTACTGCTACTGGAGGCTGGTTACATTCTGCTTTCGGTTTGTATTAATTATGATGTTTCTTAATGTATTTTCATGAACTTTTCTTAAAATATGCAGTGCGAATTCAAGGGACATTCAGCCAGTAAGTTTGAGCTAGTAGTGACCATCACTTCATTAAGTTATCAAAAATTAATGAATTTTCGTATTTCAGAATGGAATAAAGAATCTTCTCTTCGCCGATTACCGTGGTGTGTAGTATCCGAATCACGTATTTGTACTGTTGGAGAATTACTTGAACTTCTGGCGCATCAGCTGCACATAAGTGATGTGGAATCAGCTCGTTTATGGACTGTTGAAATCGACGGTTCACCGTGCAAGCGGTTGCTTGACAATGATTCAGTTACTCTTAATGATCTCAAAATTCAGCAAAGTGCACAGGTGCGCTATTTTTTTCTTTTTTTTTGCAGGTGTGTGATTTACTGTAGCCTATTTCGTTCTACTTTGTTAATATTACGAGTTGGTGAATAGTGTTATTATAAGACATCTTTATATAGCTGTACAATAATAGTCTTCTTAGACATAATCATATGTAACATTAATTTAATGGAGTTTAAAGATGTAGAAGCTTGAAGATAGTAATGCAGCTATGGATTACTTATTAGTGGTATGGAGATCCATAATGAAAATTTAAAGCAGGCAGATTTATTGCATTAAATGTTTGGTGCTTACTATTTTAGCTAAATGAACTTCCAGTTACTTCTGGAATTACGTAACGCTGACATGAGTTGGCCAGAAGAGGTTAGCTGTTTGGAAAGCAGCAATGCTGAAGGTTACACAACGGACAATTCGGATTCGTCATATATTCTTGGCATTACTGGCCTCTACAACATGGGTAATACATGCTATATGAATAGTGCTCTGCAATGTCTCAGTAATACACGACCACTGACAAATTATTTCATTGAAGGCCGACACAAAGATGATATGAAAAGGTTAATATTACTTTTGATAAGAAAAATATATAATTCGTTTAAAATAATTTTATCTACGCTTTTTTTTTATTTATATTTCTTGAAGGTTAAAATCAAAAGGCATGGTAGCTACGGAATATGCCAACGTTGTAAAAGAATTGTGGTCCGGTAAAAAACGTAATATTGCACCTATAAAATTACGCGTAAGGATTCTTTTTTTCCTTCTAAAATCTTTTGAAATAAGTGTTTGATGATTTCATTCGTTATTAGTTCATTCGTTCGTTTCATTCGTTTTATTCGTTTCATTCATTTATTAGTTTCATTCGTTAATTTGTTTCCTAAATTTTTTTGTTGCATTCTTCGTGTTTGCTTACTGAAATAAAACTTGCAAATATCTTTCAAAATTGATTGGGAAAAAAAAAGAAAGGAAAAAAATGCTATCCTTTTAAATCAGTTGATCTGGATCATGTACATACCTAATTTGTATACATATCATGCCTAACTTTTTTGTTCCAATCATATCTGACATGTATATACCTCTTTTAACCTCACACTCGTATGGGAGTGCAGAAGTAGTATGAATAACAAAGAATCTATCGAGAAGCTTTCCTTTTTTCTCATTTCTTTCATGAGGTTGTATGATGTGCATCACCTACCAGAAGTCATGCTGTATGTAACTTTCTTCTTTTCAGAATACAAAAAAAGAAAGGAAAAAAGACAAAAAGAAAAACGAACAAACAAAAACAAAAATGTTAGAGAAGAAATATTTCGAAACAGTAATTTTAATTTTCATTCTTTCTAGGATGCGATTAGATGTGCTGGTCCAGTATTTGCTGAACGTTCACAACACGACTGTCAAGAATTTTTATCAATTTTGCTGGACTTATTACACGAGGATTTGAATCAAATTGAAAACAAGCCATTCATCGAACTCAACGACAGCGATGGTCGTCCTGATTCTATTGTTGCTAAAGAGGTATTTTGCTTTGTTTCTGTGTTTTTGCTTGGATTGAATTATGTAAAGAAGCATGATTACTTTTGAAAGACATGATGAATGTTTTCAATAATGATGGGTTTGCTGGATGATATGAACTTATGGTATTATGTTTTTTAGGCTTGGGATGCTCACTTAAAACGAGATAAAAGTATTATTGTTGATTTGTTTACGGGCCAATTACGTTCAACACTTACTTGTTTAAATTGCAATGCCATATCATGCAGGTAAAATAGCTTTTCATGTGTTTGTATTCGCTTTAATATGACAAGGTTTTTGTTTTCTAAAACATGATATTTCAGATTTGACGCTTTCACTTGCTTGCAGCTGCCCATACCTATTGATCACTTGCTTCTTATCTCAGTTGTCGGTAAGTTTTTTCTCTACTTTATTAGTCATTTTTTTTTGAGTATCTTATATTAAAAATAACAGGATGTAATGCAACATATTGTTTACTGCAGTGGTCAAGCGTGACGGACAAATTCCTATACGTTATGCTTTTCGCCTAAGCTGCGATACAACGATCGGCATGTTCAAAATGAAACTAGCAAATGCTTCTGGTTTACTCCCTAACTCATTTCAAATTCTTTGTCTGAATCGCGCAGGCCAAATGATGGTATTTTATACACTTATATGATCTTTTATCCTACGTTTTGTTATTTTGTTTACTTTCATTTAATACATTACCCTCAAATAAGTCATCAGTTAATTAAGATCATATTTTAGTTTATTTCTTGTAATAGAAGTTTACTTCTTAAAATATAATAACAAAATAACATCCAAGAGAAAAATCATAACCACTACTTGGTTATACCTCGAAAAATGTATATGTATACTTGGAATAAGTGCAAGTGAAACTGGAGAGTTAAAATATTAACTCTCTAGTTTCTCTTTGCACTTTTCATTTTCATCTACAGTACATCCAAGGACTTGCTTTCTCATCTACTTTTTAAAAGTTATTTTTATTTTTCGATCTTTGTTTTTTTCGATGGCAATATTTTAGCAAGGAGTTAGCGAATCAGTTGATGATGATAACAGTTCTATTAATGTTTATCCAAATGATGCACTGCTGTATGCATTTGAATTGCCTGCTGAAGATCAGTCAAATTCAGAATGCTTCGTAGCGGCACCAACAGTTATTGCAGCTCATCGTAAAATGGTAGTTCTTCCAAAACAAAAGCAAATGTTTGAATAAATTTTATTTCTATCATTTATCTATTGCATACATTAATGGATGTTAACCTTGGGTATATTTTACTCGTTGAGTATAATAATTAGGTTTTGTGATGACATATTTGATTGTGGGTATGTTTTAAGTAAGTTATATTGCATATTATGATGTAACAATATTTCGTAAAGTAGCCATATTTTTGCAGTTCATTCTTTTGCTATATCTTTTCATATTTTATATATTAAGTTACGTATGTCTTTTCATAGATATTTCTTGCATTTCTTTTGTTTATTTTTTATTGTAATTACAGCAATACAATGACTCATATTTGCTGGGCGCAACACGTGGTTGTACCGCTCGTGTTTTTGGTGTTCCACTCATTTTAAGATTTACACCGGTTAGTTACATTTTTCTAGATAAAAAGATTTTTCTGTCTGATAATGCTGGTGAGGAATACTTTATATGAGTACTGTGGCATTGGAAATAATGCACATTCAAGTATTACTTTTTTACCTTGTATTTCATATTTGTAGGGCAAAACAACTGGTAATAAGCTATATGAAGAAGTTTGGCTACATGTTTCACGGTTCCTAAAAAATGGTAGCGCTGGGAAACAGCAGCGCACTAGAGAAGCAAATCGTGCTATTGATGCGTAAGTTCATTTCAGTGAAGTATAACTCAGAATTATCCAATTATTTTATCCATTTATTGCTTTTATATTACAATGTACCATTATCTTTTCAAATATAATAATAGTTCCAAATGTTGATAACTTCAGCAATTTTTCAAATATTTCTGTTTGTGTTTTTATATTATTATTGTTCTTATTAGTATTTGATAGTTTGCAGAAGTTCTTATTAATCAAAATCTACATTTTTTTTTTCTTTTTTTAGAGCAGAAGACATTCGAAATGGTTATCCATTTGATTTATGTTGCGTGAAGTTATCATTCGAATGGTGTTCAAAATGTCCATGGCCAGCATTTTGTCGTGGTTGTGTGATTTTGAGTAACGATGAAATTATTGAGGATAACTTAATGGCAGTTGCAATCGACTGGAAACCAACTGCTCTCTATCTACGCTATCAACATTCCGTTGAATTGGTTAGAATTCTAGTATCTGCTGCAAAGGAAATTTAAGTATTACTTTGTGCTTGCTTTTTTTAGTGAGGTGGTATTATGATAAATACTTCTATACATTTACGATTTAATTGATCTTTCCTTCATAATGTTGAGAATCGATCTACATCATTTTGCTTTAGTGAATTTTAGCTTCTATTTTCTGTCATAAAATTCTCTTCGTTTTAATATGACATAGAAGAGGTTATAATCTGTAATAATAGTTCATAATTAATATTATCATAATAGTTAATAATGTAATAATAGCTATTATGACCATTGATACTTTGCAAAAAATTTTTAATAGTCATTAAAGTGCCGATGTGCTGGTTGTAGTTATTAGTTAGAAATTCAAGATTTAGCTAAGCAGAAAATGAAGCAGTTTTTTAATTAAGAGAAGAGAAAATGTCTAGCTAAGATATTCTCATAGTCTAATGTTTAAGCTGTACTTATTGTTCATTACTTTATTATATTATTACACATTATTGCGCTATTTTTTTTCTTTTTTTTTTCAAGTTATGCCGAGATGATGGATCTGTATTACAAGCATGGGAAGTACACTACCGACCGTGTTCGTTGGTTTCATGTTTGAATGATTTCATGCAAGCGGAACGTTTAGATGATGAAATAATGTGTAAGCCGTGTGGCAAAAAGTGTCCAACAACTAAAGCTTTGGCGATTTGGCGTTTACCTAAAATATTGGTTTGTTTTTATTATTTATCATAGAAGTAAATTTTTTTTATTTTTTTCACTTTTATGGATATAACTATCTAGTTGGAGAATAGAAAGGAAATGACTTGATGTCATTATTTCTTAAATGATTTTGGTGTCATCTTACCATGCATGTAAATGCTTAACTGAGTGACTACATTGTCCACATGATTGCTTTTTCGTCTTGACCTTAAACTATATATATACCTTCGAACGATAGATAGTGTAATCGATATTGCTGTCATAATTTTGTATTGGATTTGAAAGTTTTGCATTTCATTTTTTTTCTTTTTGCAGATTATACACTTCAAGAGATTTGTTTGCGTAAAGTCTGAACGACGATGGATGAAGTCTTGTAAAGTAGTAGATTTTCCACTGGAAAATTTAGATCTCAGAGAATGGCTTCGAGATCCGGACGTTAAGACATCAACCAAGTACAGTTGTTTTGCTATTGCGGTAAGCTTGGAATATACATACGAAATCTTTTTCTAATTACAATTAGAAGAATGATTAGATAATCCCAAACATTACGATTATTTTTTCCTTTTCAGAACCATTATGGTGCTATGGCTTCAGGTCATTACGTTGCTTATGCTAAGAATAATAATCAGTGGTTTAGTTTCAATGATAGCCGTTGTCAGGTTAATTTTTGGTCATACGTTAAGAATTTATGTGCGAACAGAATTTTATGTTAAAATTATATAAATATAATTTGGTGTTATAAAGTAGTTTTATTCTAGGCAGTGAAAGAACCGCACGTTGATAAGAAGAGTGCTTATTTGTTATTTTATGAGAGAATGGATTAGCTCGAGTAAGAGAAGAAAGCTAAATTATAGCAATGTATCGTCGCAAACATCAACATTATGAGAGTTCGCTTATTAACATTATTGTTCATTTAATTGAAATAATTTTATTCTTAGTTTGTACAAAGAAAATAGTAATTTGTTGCTCTATTTTATTTTGCTTAAAAATCATCTTAGTTTTATTCCTACTTCCACATTATATTTCCCATGGGGATTAATGTCGCAGTGCATTCCTATTGCCTGAGGTACGAACCGAAATTTTGCCCATTTCTCTATTTAAAATTGGAAAATTTTTTGCTTGGAGAATGGGAAACCTTCTTTCTTTTGTCATTTCATATTTGAATTAATAAATCCAAAAATTTTTTTTTCTTTGTCTTATTATATTCTCTATAAGATACAGGGACAGAAATAGATAGATATTGCTTGTTGATTGTTTGTGCCATACTATTGCCTCATACTGTTTGCATTATTCCTTCGCATATCATTCATTTATCACTTCTTAATAATATTATGTTCAAGCGTTGACCCGCCTAGTCTGCCGTGGTTAATAGTTTAGTTTCTTCATATTTTATTAACTATGTAGCTGACCCATTATGATTTCAATGAAAATTGAACAAACGATGATCTTTGTACATGAAAAGCTTTCCGTTATCATGTGCTTAATCTATGAGCAAAGCGAAGGATAAATTGATTGGATTTGCGAAATTTATGATATTGATTCTGTGATTTCACTGCTTATATTCTAAAAAATTGTCCAAAAGTCAGATTTCACTTTTGCACTGTTTTGTTCGTATTTTGGATTAAGCGTTGTTGTGCTTTGAATACGTGTCTTGGTCATGTGCATGTGCTTCGCGCAGTATGTTACGTATGGCTTATTATATTTATTTATTTCTAGTGAAGTTCTTTCTTATATGTTCAATTAGATGCGGAAAATATAATTTAAGCATAATTATATTTATTTATTTCTAGTGAAGTTCTTTCTTATATGTGCAATTAGATGCGGAAAATATAATTTAAGCATAACAGTAACATTTTTATGGGGAGAAAAGTTTTCTTGTTTTATTTATGAACCTATTAAATGTGACTTATTCCAGTGAAGCAGTACAACTTATTTTTACTCCTGGTATTATCTCTTGTAAGTAAACGAAATTTTCTTAGTGTCTCAAAATTTTCATAAATTTTAGTTTATATCAAAGAATCAAAGAAAAAAAAAATTCCAAATTGAATTTGAAAGTATTCGCTGTTTGTGTAAATATTCATTGACTGCGCATTGCTTCTCGGAAAGCGTTTTTTTTTTAATGTGTCGTTCTGCTTGTCCCTCCTGAGATTACTATTGTCCTTGCTAAGGAAATATTATATAGTTTGTATCTATAACTTTATTTCCCATTTAATATTTGCTCATTAATAATTAGTATTGACTATTAAAAAAGAAATGTGAAATAAACGCTTTTGCTTCTGTCATTTATGCCAAAACCGATTTATATAATGTTTAATGATAAATTTAAATGATAGTGAAGTGAACTAAGTTTACCTGATGATGATGATGATGATGGTAATGATAAATTCTTTCACGCTATCATCTATTTCCCGTAATTAATCAAAAGGCAGTTTATCTTGATTATAATCGTTTAATTTTTAAAAAGGAATAATTCAAAAGAATTTTATAAGATCAATTGTTATGCAGATTTGAAGTTTGCTCTGAGCACAAACTTTCAGATTTATTATTAATGGGGTTGATTTCCGGAAGGCGTATAAATTATATCCTTATCATCTTTTTTTATCATAATATATGTGATAGGAAGTTTTTGAAAATATGTGTAGTATTAAATTCTAATCTTTCATTTTAAAAAAGATAATTGTTAAGTACTACGTACTGTTTTGTAAAGATAAGACTGTGCATACTAATTTCAAATCAAGTTTTAAATTAATCGAATATGGTCATAAAATTAAATATTGAGAAATAAATCAAGTAATAATTATCAAGTAACAAGTAAAAAAGTTTATAAAACAATCGAAAAATAGGGAATTATTGCCGTGAAAACAATCAACTATTAAATTAATAATTTCAAAAAAAAGGAAAAAATTAAAAAAAATCCCTCCAGTTTTACGAAAAATATATTTTTTTTTATTTGCAATTTACAATGCGAAAAGCGTACACGTGTGAAAAAAACTAAGGAAATCAAATCTATTAAATCTGTTTGTTGCGTAATTGTCGTAGCGCGCCGGTGTTTGCTTTTTGTTATATCATTTCTCTTTTACTTTATCATAAACTGGACTTTCGATTGCGTTGAAGTATTTTTTCACTTTTCGCTTTTGTTTAATCTTTATTTTTAAAGAATGAACTGGATTTATATCTTCTTTCTATATGTTTAGGTAAATTGTAATTTAAAAAGATGATCAACAATTTTTGAATTCGTTAAATTTCCAAATCTTTCATTTTTCATTATTTTTTTTTATTTTTGAGCACAAAAATTTTAAGCAAATACCAAACTATATTTCTGAATAATATGATTAATTGCTTCAGTTTGTTGTTTTAGTTTAATAAAACTGTTTTAGTTTAGTTAATAGTAAATTAAACTTATTAAACCTTGAATTTTGCAAAATGTTTAATTGTTAAATAATCCTAAATAATCATTCATCCTTTCATAACAATTATGCTCAATTTATTTCACATTAATATACTATAAAAACAATGTGGCATTTGAATGACAATGATGATGATGATGGTGATGATGATAATGATGAATGGTGATGATGATGATAATGATGGCGAATCATAAAGAAAAACAAGAGATATGAAACTTCATTATCAGAAACAAATATTAAACAGTAATTAAAAATAATGTATACGGTAACCCCGTAATATCAAATATGAAAATGACGTGAATAAAATGAATAATATGGAAAATCATGTGACATTCGAAAAAACGAAAAAAGTGAACCCTGAATTCATTTTATATAATAACCTGTGTAAGTGATTATATATATACATATACATACATATCAATATATAAATTGATATAAATACATCTGAGGAAGTGAATTATAATGAATGACTGAAATTATTAATAAATAAAATGAAGGAAATCAATTAATACAAAAGTAATTTCATTAATTTAACGAGAAAGAAAAACAAAGGGATGAAATAAAACGAAATTTTAAGGAGGTACATTTATTTAAATCACAGACTTTCCTGGCAATATATAAGTGAAGTAATATAATAGAATAATTAAAAGTACAAAAAAAGAAAATTTAAAAAAGAAAAAATTTTTTAACAGCATATGTTGGCAGAAACATGAATTAAGTAACAAATATACTTAAGTATAGCTATGAGGGAAATAATTTTAACATTCTATTTCAAGTTTTCTGCATTATTTAAAAAAAATTTTGTTTAATCATTTCAAGAAAAAATTTTTGTTTTAAATTTTAAATTTAAAAATAAAATTAATCGATTGATTGTTTTAATACAGTAACACCAGCTTATGAAGTAATTTTTTTTGTTTCCCTTTAAGAAAAAAATTAGAGCGTTATTTTTTGCTGTATGAAAAACAAAACAGTATTAAACATTATAAGTGAAGAAAAACATTAACAAAAATGATATAACATTTTATTATTTTATGATTAATTATTAAATTATTTAAAAAATTTAGTACGCATTTTTGTAATTTAACAAAAAAAAATGATTACGGAAGCTATCAAATGTTCAATAAATATTTCACACCATTCTTGTCTTCTTATTTTCACGACGATCTTTTGCTCTCCTG
The DNA here is from genome assembly GCA_005281725.1 of Wuchereria bancrofti. Taxonomy (NCBI): domain Eukaryota; kingdom Metazoa; phylum Nematoda; class Chromadorea; order Rhabditida; family Onchocercidae; genus Wuchereria; species Wuchereria bancrofti. The sequence goes on from SSBO01000001.1 coordinate 8,053,947, forward strand.
TAAATGAACAAATTCAAGTTGGAATTATTAGTGAAATGTGAAAATTAAAAAAGAAGTTTAGGCTCGAAATTTTTTCTTTAAATTTAAATACGTTTCCATTCAAATTAATTGAAAAAAATATAGACGAACTATTCACTCCAAAAAAAAAAACTTCAAAAAATGTCCAAAAAAAATTCAATCTAATAAATGAAAGTGAACATTTTTTTTAAGAAAAGAGAGTAAATGGATCAAAATTAGAACGGTTTATTGAAATTACAAGAACCAATTTTAGAAATGAATTAAAGCTAACATTACGAAGTTAAAAGAATTTTTAGCAAAAAATTAATTGTTGGGAAAAATAAAAAGTAGGGAAAAATAAAAAATAAAAAATGAAATCATTTAAATTATTTGTTGTTTTTCTAATTTCAAATATATGCAACAAAATTTAAAATTCTTCATTAAATTAATTTCAAAGTCATTTTTAAAATTGGTTCATCGCAATTTTAATAATCAAATCTGATTCTGATTAATTTCATTTGGTTTCATTTTATTATATACTTGCTATATATACTTTTTTCCTATGCACTCCAATTTTTTTTTTTCTTTTTCATAATTAAATAATTTAAAAACAATTCTGCTTATTCCCAACTAGATAGNCATTTGAATGACAATGATGATGATGATGGTGATGATGATAATGATGAATGGTGATGATGATGATAATGATGGCGAATCATAAAGAAAAACAAGAGATATGAAACTTCATTATCAGAAACAAATATTAAACAGTAATTAAAAATAATGTATACGGTAACCCCGTAATATCAAATATGAAAATGACGTGAATAAAATGAATAATATGGAAAATCATGTGACATTCGAAAAAACGAAAAAAGTGAACCCTGAATTCATTTTATATAATAACCTGTGTAAGTGATTATATATATACATATACATACATATCAATATATAAATTGATATAAATACATCTGAGGAAGTGAATTATAATGAATGACTGAAATTATTAATAAATAAAATGAAGGAAATCAATTAATACAAAAGTAATTTCATTAATTTAACGAGAAAGAAAAACAAAGGGATGAAATAAAACGAAATTTTAAGGAGGTACATTTATTTAAATCACAGACTTTCCTGGCAATATATAAGTGAAGTAATATAATAGAATAATTAAAAGTACAAAAAAAGAAAATTTAAAAAAGAAAAAATTTTTTAACAGCATATGTTGGCAGAAACATGAATTAAGTAACAAATATACTTAAGTATAGCTATGAGGGAAATAATTTTAACATTCTATTTCAAGTTTTCTGCATTATTTAAAAAAAATTTTGTTTAATCATTTCAAGAAAAAATTTTTGTTTTAAATTTTAAATTTAAAAATAAAATTAATCGATTGATTGTTTTAATACAGTAACACCAGCTTATGAAGTAATTTTTTTTGTTTCCCTTTAAGAAAAAAATTAGAGCGTTATTTTTTGCTGTATGAAAAACAAAACAGTATTAAACATTATAAGTGAAGAAAAACATTAACAAAAATGATATAACATTTTATTATTTTATGATTAATTATTAAATTATTTAAAAAATTTAGTACGCATTTTTGTAATTTAACAAAAAAAAATGATTACGGAAGCTATCAAATGTTCAATAAATATTTCACACCATTCTTGTCTTCTTATTTTCACGACGATCTTTTGCTCTCCTGTAAATGAACAAATTCAAGTTGGAATTATTAGTGAAATGTGAAAATTAAAAAAGAAGTTTAGGCTCGAAATTTTTTCTTTAAATTTAAATACGTTTCCATTCAAATTAATTGAAAAAAATATAGACGAACTATTCACTCCAAAAAAAAAAACTTCAAAAAATGTCCAAAAAAAATTCAATCTAATAAATGAAAGTGAACATTTTTTTTAAGAAAAGAGAGTAAATGGATCAAAATTAGAACGGTTTATTGAAATTACAAGAACCAATTTTAGAAATGAATTAAAGCTAACATTACGAAGTTAAAAGAATTTTTAGCAAAAAATTAATTGTTGGGAAAAATAAAAAGTAGGGAAAAATAAAAAATAAAAAATGAAATCATTTAAATTATTTGTTGTTTTTCTAATTTCAAATATATGCAACAAAATTTAAAATTCTTCATTAAATTAATTTCAAAGTCATTTTTAAAATTGGTTCATCGCAATTTTAATAATCAAATCTGATTCTGATTAATTTCATTTGGTTTCATTTTATTATATACTTGCTATATATACTTTTTTCCTATGCACTCCAATTTTTTTTTTTCTTTTTCATAATTAAATAATTTAAAAACAATTCTGCTTATTCCCAACTAGATAGTATAAGTATATTTCGAGGGATGAATTTTTTTTAATACTTTCGATATTTTTTATACAAATATTGCCGACAAAGAAACAAAGTATTATTAGCATACGACGGAAGATAAGTATGATAGGTGACCCCACAACAATAAGGTTAAGAGGATTTCTAAGCTGGGATAATTTAATGCAAAGAATGGAAGAAGCGCAAACAATACTTACAAAGATAAATTGTATTATAGGTAATATTATTTACAATAAACAAAAATTTGGCGCATTCTGAACAGAAAAAAATTAGCAATAAGTTGTTTTCTTTTTTCCAAAAGAAACAAATGATTAATTCATATGAATAAGTGAGTTCTTCGCATGACCAAACAAATTTTCCTTTAAACTATTAAAATCTCAAATAATCATATTTCATTACTTGTAATGATTAGTGAAAAATTAAACTACATAAATTTAAAAATCATCAATTCAAAAAAATTGTTATTTATAGCTGATTTTTTAATATTCTAAAAATAGCGAGATTTCCACTTCTTGAAAAATTTATAATTCGACAATAAAATTATTCGCTTTCTGCTGAATGCTTTTTTGAAACAAATTTGAGGCTATTAGGCAGCAATTGTTTAGTTTAAATTTACTACGTTAGCTTATCGAGAATTTGGACATAATTATTTCGATAAAAACAATAGTGATAACAAAATAATAATATAATAATAATAATAGTAATAATAGTAATAATAATAATAATACTTATAATAGGATATTTATCCCTCTAACATATTGAAAGTTATAGTGAAATTAGTTAAATTTTGAAATTACAAACATTTTATGATTGTTTATGTATAACAAGCATGAAATGGGAAGGAAAAGAAGTAATGAGAAATACCGAAGAAAGATACTGCCTGAAATTACTTAAAATTTCCACAGTAATTATAGCAATTATCTTTCGGACAAATACGAATCGTTTTGGAAAAGAGAAAAAGGAAAGATAGTAAAACAATTTTATAACTTTTTAAAATTTTCTTTTTTTGAGAAATATTTGATAGATTTATTTTGCCGCCAGAAATTTTTCGTTGCAATTAATAGTTTACTACCCCATAAAAATGTGCAACAGTTATTTTTCATTCTTTTTAATTTTACTAATTATCTATCGGTTTAATTAAAATATCCCAAAAGAGATCAGGCATTTCAAAATGGCTTTTTCAAAAATTTCATGTTTAATTGATCAATGATGTATGTGAAGAATGAAGTTTGAGTGCTTGAAATTTATATGAAATTCATTTCGAAAATAAATATTCATATTTTTTTAAGATATGAATGAAATCTAGCAAGCAAGCATGAATGAATGATTAATGATAAATTGCATAAAGAAATATCTATGAATTAATCTTTGATAATATCAAATAAATATTAATTTGAAGTAATGATTTTTATTTCTTCAATTTCTTTTAATCAGTTATCATAATTAAATGATTTTAAGTTCTAGCAATAAAGTAAAAACAAACTCTTTAAAGGACAAATGATTGCGTAACATAAAGGATAAGTCAATAAAATATTTGTCATATTAACAATTTATAAACTTGATTCGGTAATTATTTTATTAATTTCATCGATTACTTCATTTAAAACTACAGTGATAATGTTGATAAGAATAATAATAATAATACTTATAATAATAATAATAAAATAAAGAATATGTACTCTTTTTAATAAAGTAAAATTCTTTTGGAAAAAAATTTTTTAACAAAAGGTTAAAATGGTTAAATTAAAAATTATTGATGAAAAAAAAGATGAAGAAGAAAATAGAAGGAAATATCTTTTGTGTATATTTTTTTATCCTTAGATCAACTTTTTATTATACACTTCATATCTGTCTATATGCGCAACTGTCCCAAAACATAAATCAAATCTTTGTATTGCGTAATTGTCGCAACCTTTTAGCAAATGGCTCACTTTCCTCTATTCCTATATTCCACTTCCTTTTATCCAACATTTGATTAGGTAGAAGTGAACGAGGAATTGGAAGGGAGGGGGAGAAGGGAATGGGAGGGAACAGAATTGTGATATTATCTGTGCAAACAAATTTACCTTAATGAAACATGTAATGAATCCTCATTATCTTGATTAACAAAAACACTTTGTCGGCTAAAGTATTTATTAATTAATTTATAATATTCTCCCTATTTCATTTTAAAAATTGTCGATAATTTATGGATTTCAATTTAATGAATAGATGTAATTGTCCATAAATAGAAACCGAAAATCAGTAAATATTAGAGAAAATAAATATATAACTGAATTAAATTGAATTCATTTACTTCTTTTTCACTGGAAAGATAACTTAGCTTAAGTCAGAAAAGCAAGAGTAATCCTAACAATCTTTGGAATAGATAATGTGAATTTTTCGCACTTAATTAATTAATTAGTTCTTCATAACAAAACCGTTAAACTAGAAATACAAAGCGGACTATCTTAAAAATTCTGCAGTAATTCATACAAATTTCATTTTTGATAAGATATTTCCACAGTTATCAATATTATTTCATTTATTATTTCTATCATATTATTTTTCAATCTTTTTAGGTTTTTTTTTGAAAAAATGAAAACTTATACTATCGGACTGAAAATAATAAACAGTTAACAATTAACATATCAGTAAAATATATATAAATGCATGAATGATGATTTAATAAGAAATCATTTCTTCAAAATTATTTTCTTAAAAAAGAAGAATAAAAAAAATACAAACATATATTATCATTTTTAACATAATCTTTTTTTCTTTTTTTACCACATAAGAACTAACCTATTTTGGAACCATATTTTAATTTGTCGTTCAGTGAGTTGTAATTCGGATGAAAGTTGTGATTTACGTTCGGAATTAATAAATTGTGATGTACGAAATTCTTTCTCCAACTCTAATCGTTGATAATCACTATATACCATACGATACTTCTCACTTGTTCGCACTCTTACATCTAAAATATAGAAATGTTTATTATATTCTGGAATAAAGAGAAGAAAAAAATGAGTAATTTGAACGAAATAAAGTGTAAATATATTTTTGTTTTCGTTTTTGTCAAAAATTTAAATAAACTTTTTTTGCTTTAAATTTATAAAATTAACTTTTCCCATTGTAATATTTTTTAATAAGAAAGTGTTGCGAAATTCTTTTCCTTTATTTTTTTCTTTACACTAAAATTTCATATTGTCGAAGTTATCGTAATTTATACGATGGGAAAATTTCGAAATAGTTCTTCAATTGAAATTTCATAACTTGGCAGAAGTTTCCATACAATTACCTATCTATTCATGACTTTCATCCTTCCCCTTTCTTACCTGGAAACCCCGCACTACATAACAATAGTATTTGGAAAAGTGATTAGTCAGGTGACCTTCAAGGATAATTCGTCCAAACAACGACATAACGCAAAAAATGGGTTACGGTAGATTGAATAACAATTATTAATATCTCCCAATCTACTGAAAAAGTGGAATACTGTAATTCGTTGATCAAACTTTTCAATACTTACTTAAATTGATAATTTACAATAAATATGCCACAATTATTTGAACTAATTTAATGTCACTCGAGCATTTAATTAATGTTCTATTCGTTTGTTTTAAATAAAAAAAAAAAGGGCAAAGAATCTTTATCATATCTAAAAAGTATAATGGCCTTAAAACTATGCCTTTTTTTATTTCTTGCATTTCACTGATTGATTAGAGTTAATCAAGCATTCTATGACAAACAATTATTAAATGATGAATAAAGTATTAGGCATTTCCTGATAAATATACCAGCAAGTAGTTGGAGTTGATGATGAAGAAGACACTATTTTAAGATATGAAAAAAAAAATTTTTTTTAGATTATCTTTTTTCATAAGCAATGTTAATTATAGCAATCGTTTAAATTATTTCCATAGTACATCGTTTAAATTTTCAATTATTATTATATCATTTTCAGCATTTGGTATCATTTCCCTGTTTTCTTCTCTCAGTCTTTTCTACTTTCTATTTTATCTCAAAAAAAAAAAAAAGGAAACGATCTATACGTGTGCGTATATATACATATACGTGCGTGTATCTGAGGTTAAAGTATAAACATATATCGAAACATCAGCTAATGTCATTGTAAATCATTCAAATAACCTTACTTTTTCATCGATGCGGAATTTTTACAACTATCGGTGTATTTTGTTCTAGTGCGAGAATCTATTATTATCCGCCATGCATATTTTATGATTACAATAATAATAGTTTGTTTCTGGCAATTTCTTTTTCCTTTTTTTTTTCTCATTTAATAATTGAGAAAAGAAATAGGAGATATCATAAGTTATCGATTATCTTAAACTTATCGATTATCGAGTAGGGGAACGATCAGCATTGTTAATAAATTAAAATAATAATATTTACAATAAACAGGGTTACTAAGTTAAAAAAATTATTACAGGTAATAATTATTGATTGCTTAATTATTTGTGACTAATTAATTGAGCTATTAACAATATTGCTATTAATTTCTAGCTAAATTTCTTAAAAAGCATTAATAACCAACAAACACTACAAATATTCTACCAATGTGTTCACTGAAAAAGCAAAATAAAAAAGAAAATATTTTCTTTTTCTATTTTTCTTCTATTTAAGTTCATTTAGTATATTTTGGACCAGTAATGAATTTCACTTAACATTTTCATATGATAATAGTGATAGCTTATCTTTAGAAATTATTCCTAATATTACAATACGTCAGGTTACTTTCTCACTTTTTTTTTGTCAAAGTCAATAAAAGAAAGACAGATAAGGAAGAGATTAAAATGATTAAAACTTTTTTACCTGGCACAAATATGCAACCATATTGATGACTTGTGCTTTTTATTCACATTCATCTTATTTGTTCTTTCTAATTAATCATCTCCTCATTCTTACCTTTATGAACATATGCAACAAAGAAAAATGACCGCTATTATAAATTTCGAATAAATTTTTAAATAATATTAGAACAAAAAAAAAAAACCATCTCTTATCAATTTATAATTTTTAAAATGTAATAAAAAATGAAAGCAAAATTATTCTTTATGGATAGAAGAGAGAATGAGAGGGGATGAGAAAAAAAGTTCTGAAGGTCTAATTGTATGGAAACTCATGCTGATATGATATGTTCTTATCATTTCTATTTTATTGATAACAGATATTATGTGTTTCAAAAAACTTTTTCCTTCTTTGAAACTGAGATAATTTTATATAATTTTTTTAAAGTACCATTAATTTGTTTTTTTTTTACGATTGATATCGTAAGTTTTATACGAAATAATTACTAAAAAAGGAAAAAACATTAAATAACCACAAAAAGAAAGAAATAAAGAAATACAAATTGATAAAATGATAAAAATGCTTACTATTAGTACCGGGACCTGTACGATATGGTGGTGAAGTAGATTGCTGTTGTTGAAGACGAATTGTTGCTGATCGTTTGCCATTTAATGATGCATAAGCAAGAGTTGGAACCTATAAAATGATGAAATATGGATTGAGTTAATATGTGGTCTCAGTTTTTTAAGAATTGAATTGTATTACAATTTCAAATGTAAAATGCAACTTTTTTTCTACTTTTGATTTTTTATGTTAACTTTACAAACGCAAATTTATAGTGATTTAAATGATTAAATGGATATGTAAGTAATCATTAATTTTTCTAATAAGTTTACACCATTGTCTTTTTTTAAATAAAATCTTTGAAAATTTACTTTCCAATGAGCAATATGTTCCGCAGCGGCAAAATGTTCATTAGTTGTTGGAGTAGTATACGGAGATGCTAGAACAGGATTTGGATAATAACAACTTCCGGTATTATCAAAGCGACTCAAGCAACAGTTACCGGATAATTGTGCCATTGAAGTAGATGGAAATGGATCAGTGGGATATGCTTCAGATGCAGACGGAGTAACTGAAGCGGCTGCTGCTGCTGCTGCAGCCGGATGAATACCTGGTATCGGATAAGCAAATTCAGAAGGCCACCGAACATCGGCAGGATATTTAAGATGATCTGTTGTTGGCAAAGTTCGAAAACCACTCGAACTAACGATTCGTGGAATTTGATCATCCGAACTCAGTTGATGATGATTATGATGAAGATGATAATGATTATGATTTCCATCGGTAAGCCATTTGGGTGATGGTTGTGGTGCCGTTGTTGGATAGAAATACGACGCACCAGGTAACATAGCCACACTGTTAAAACTCGGCGGTGTTGTCATACTGGCAATAGTAATAATTATTGTAATAATAACAATAAAAACAAAAAACAGCAGCAATAGTAATAATGATAATAACAATAACAGTGATACTGACAACCAATCTTTAATGTTGATATCGTCGCTAATAACAATATCATTACTGTCACTATTATTATCACTGCTAATAGTGACAATAGTGCTAACAACAATGCTAATGCTAATAACAATAATTAATAGCTAATAATAACTAATAACAACTAATAACTAATAATAATAATAATAATAATTAATAGTCAATAAAAACAATAAGAATAATGGTAAATATGCTTTAAAATGGTATTACCGTTTGAAGCCTACCTTTTTGCTTCGTTTAAAGATTAGTCAAATATGGATGGGACCGTTTTTAAGAAGTGTACCAAAAAATTTTTTATTTATCTGGGCGTGGCGTCATTCAATCTACCGTGTATCCTCTCGTACGTATACTTTTTTTCCTTCTTCTTCCTTCTTCTGCTCCTCTTCCTTCTCCTTTTTCTTATTCATTCACCCCACTTCTTCCGCCTTTTAGAAATATCCTAAAAAGTTATATGAAGAAGAAAATAAGACAGAAAAGGAAGAAGGAAAAGGAAAAAGGAGAAACGAGATACGTTACCAGCGGTAAATCCTTTTTAAATTAAACCGATATAATAGTTGATGGTTATTTTCTGGATAAAGTTAACCCCGAAATGTTTCAGCGAAGATTTACGATTTTGACACAACGCCACATGTGATCAACCCTATACCAATAATATATTTCTTTCACCTTTTTTTTGATCCCTTTTTCATTTCATCATAATTATATTACTTTAATCATTACCACTAAATTTAGTTTCATTTCATTTTTAGGGATGTTGAAATGCCAAAATTGATCTTTAATATTATTCGTAAATTGCTATTGATAATAGATTAAGAATCTAACTAATTAATAAGGAGTAGAAGAAAAGATATATATGATATGTCCATGTTGTTTTATTTATGATAAGGGAAAAGCCAAGTATGGATGATATGCTTATATAAATGGATCATTGAAATTTTTATATTTATAAAATCTTCGGAATGACTTTCTATAAACAAAAAATTTCAGTAATTTTATATTTCTTATGGATTCGTTCGTATTTTCATTTCACGCAACTTTTTAATTGACAAAAAATGTCATGTCTTATTTTGCTTTAAAAAAAAAGAGAAAACAACTTCACTTATCCTGAAATAAACATATGATTTAATTAATGCTTGAATAAATTTTTAATGAGCTTGTTACCATGCTAAAAGATTGAACACAATATTCGACTAAAGCCTGATCTTAACAGCACTGATAACTGTTAAAACAAAAAAAATAGAAAACGATTAAGTAACAAACTAATCGATTTATATATTTCGATAAAATCAATACTTTATGATACAAAACTAATAATAATAATAACAGTAATAATAAATAAATAAAATAATAATGAACCGCTTTTTTCTAACAAAAAAAAAAAAAAGGAATTCCGACCAATGATATTGAGATTATTGGATAAGCCAATTAGTGATGAAATTTAATGAAGCAATGTGATGAAATGATATTGTGAGTGTTCAATGACCGTAACACATATCCTTTCCGGAAAAATAAAGATAAAGATAAACTAGTAGCATTCCGCTCTTACACAAAAAATGACATATGGTTAACCTTTCCAGAATTTCATTACCGTATATCATCAAAGTATTTTTCTTTTTCCAAATTTCTTTTTTTTCTCTTCCTTTTTTTTGCATTAATTATTTCTAAGTAGTTTGTGAAAAAACAATGAAAAAAAAACAAGTTAATGAATTGTTTTTATAACCCTAAAAGGGTTTTTTTGCTTTCTTCTGAAAAAACTTACAATAACAAAAATAAGAAAAACATAAGTGAAAATATGATATCATCTATAACACTTAATAATTACTAGCAATAGTTACTTAAAATAGTAAAGCAATAGTGATACTAGCAATAGTAATAATAGTGGTAGCAGTATTAGTAGTAGCTCTATAAGGCAAATAAAAGTAATAAAAATTCGTTACTTCATATCTTAACCAAAATAGTACAATTACTTTCTTTACCTATTCTTTGCCCGATGAATAATGAATGGAAAATAATAGATCGGTTACATTGGAACTAAATTGACCAGGGATTTTATGATCGTCTACCACCAAATGCTTTCAATAGCATTATTGTACAATATTCTTTCATTTGAAAGAGAGGAAAGGGAGGAAGATAGAAGAAGAGAGGGAGAGAGAAAAGAAAAGGAAAATTAAAAAAAAAAAAGTGTTTGTATTTTAAAAAGTTCAAAATTATTGTACGTATAGATAATAATATAAACAAATGATAATTTGATAGTAAGGGCATTTCATCGGAAATACTTCATATCAATCGCTCGATAGTACTTAATACTAATATTTATTCACTTGATAAGAAAAATTTGAATAAAAATACTATGAAATATTTTATTAACACCAATCAACTAAACTTTTTAAAAAATGATTATTTTTTTGTGATATTAATAATCATATAGACTTTACTACTGTTATGTTGGTATGGGTGATTTTAATTATCATGACTGTTGTCATCGCTATTATTTTTATTATTCTTGTTTTTACTATTACTGTTACTATTTTATTATATTAATATTTATTATTATTATTATGAATATTATTATTATTAATTAACTAATTAATTAGTGTTAAACACTTATTGGTGCTTACACTTGTAACAAATGAGAAATGAAAAAAAAATCATATAACAATTTTTTTCATTATTATCTTTTCAATTTTTTTTTCAATTAATATGACAAATTTCTTTTTCTAATCCGAATTCTATTTCTTATTATCATTCATACTCTATATGCCATTCTTTCATTGTTTTGGTTCGTAAGTGTTAACTTCTATTCAGTGCAATTTTAATTATGGTATAATTTAATTATTAGATTATAAGTTTTACTTCACTCCTCTTTATCGAACATTTTATTCAATTTACCACTTTTAAATGAGTCTTTTCATTCTTCCTAGCAATTTAGAAGTGAACATTTCAATTGTGAAATAAGTAAAAAAAATGCATTTATTGATTTATTCCATGTTAAAAAAAAATAATAAAACGAAAAGTGTTAAATGTCATGAAAGTTATTAATTTAAAAGTTAGCGTTGAAAAAGTAAGAAATAAGATAATTCTAGCTAGATTTTGCCAATTAAATTAAAATTTTACCAAACATAGTAATTCTGATTTTTTGCGCATTTTTTTTAAATCAAGATGAATTTCATGTAAAGTATAGCACAAAAAGTATCCTGTTTTGCTTATTTCAAAACGCAATATCATTTTGATTTATAATTGCACAGTTGCATTAGCCTTAAATTAACTTAATTTAAATACAATTACTTTCAGTATCAGAAGAAAAAAAAAAGAAGACAAACAAGCAAGTGAAACTTCAACTAGTTCGTAATTTTCAAAGTTATAGCTTCTTTGACAACACTAATTAATTCTCCTACAATTTCAAACGTTCATTCATTGGAAAATAAAATTTTTGTATTTATACTTTACAATACATATATAGAAATGTAATGAGAAAATCTACCTTAATATTGAAATTGAAATGAATGAACGATGATTGTATAGGATTTTCCGGTGGATTTTTCAGTTTTAAAGATGAAGGTATTATTGTTGTTGCTGGTTTGTCGGTCAGGTCATATTTTATTACCGATGTCGCCTTGAGCTGTCCTCGTGAATAATGTATTCACAACAATAAATCAACAATGCTCAATCGCATATCTTTTCACAGTTTTTGCTTCTATTACATTGTGTATAAATTATCAAAAGTATGAAGCATTCATTCATTCATCCTTATGCAAATTAAGAATGAGAATGATGCATATTTTGCAATTCATTACTTTTGGAAACTTTTCAAAATTTGTTAAATTTTTCATACTCATTTCACAGTTATTTTACACTTATTCTTTTAATTTAACATTTTATTACGTACAATAAAATGAAATATAGAAAAAATAGAAGAAATCAAAATGTGATATTTTGAATTTTTGCAGTTAAAACAATTAGTTTATAAAAAAGGAAGAAAAAGAAAACTAATTAATATTAAACTTATAGAAATTTATCCGTATCATTATTTTTTCTAACAAAGAAAAAAAGTTGCTTGTAATGAGTATATTTACTTATATCCATTAATGTAAAATATTGCAAAATTTTTGAAAGTTTTTAATAATAACACATGTAAAATGATATAATCTACACAAAATATTCATTTTTTTTTCTTAAAATAAAAAAAAGTAAAAATAAAATCTTCTAGTCAAATTTTAATTCAATTATAAATTAATGGTTACATTTTATAATACATTCAAACATTTATATATGGATATATGTAAAAATACGTCTTTGATATGAATGAATAGTGGATGAGACGATTAGCGAATGTGAAATTTACTTTTGTTAATTTCAACTATTCTTAGATTCCGTACATGCTCGAATATTCTCCAACAACCATTGAAAGCCATTTTTAAGGCCTTCACCTGTGATTGCACATGTTGCACAGATACGCCAATTTCGATTATTTATCGAATTTAAGCCTATGTTATCGCTAATTTCCGACGCTGTCATTGCACCTTTTTCATCCATTTTATTGGCAAATACGACAAGCGGTATCTAAAAGAATAAAAGACAAAAAGAAAATTTTTTTTCTTTTCTTTCCTCCATTTATAAAAGCAATTTAAAGTAAGCGAACTTTTCTACTGGAAATAGAAATCAACAAAATTTTTAATTTCAGATATTGCCATTATAACTTCTCTCATTTCTTCCCTACCTTTTCTTCCCTCTTGTCTTTCACAGTCATTGCAGTTATACCACAAAATTTGCACACAACATTACCAGTCAGTCTTCTACACTATATTTTATTATTATTATTATTATTAATCATTATTGTGAATGATTATTAGCGCTTAATCATATTCAGTTTATTTTAATGTAATTAATGATACTATTTTTGTAACTATTATAATAAGTTAAAAAAAGAGGAAATGAATGATGCTAATGATGAAAATTCAGCTGAACCGAATAACTTACTTATTTTGGCGAACAGTAAGAAAGCTAATTTGTTGCTTATTTTCATGCGAATAGAAATGCACTCAAGAGCGCTTCAAATAATGGAAAAAAAAAAAGAGAATAAACCACACAAAATTCCCTTAGCGATTTATTTTCAATAAGCACTTAAGATTAGCAAAATTATTCATTGAAAGTGAAGATGTGCTGATGATAAACTTTCTTTGAACAGATGTGTTAATTGCAAAACAAAACGATAGATATTATTTAATATTTAATTTATAATAGCTGATAAGTATTAATTAATGAAATTTCAAAAGATTTCAAATTTTTAGCTTATCATCAACTTAATTATTAACAGGAAATTCCTTCTTTTTTCTCCTAATCCAAACTGAAACTTTGCTACGGTGAGGAAAATTAGCTGATGGTTATTGCTGATTAAAGGAAGCTTGAGAAACGTGAGAAATTCCCAAAGGATCAGAGTAATTGAAAAGATTTCTATAAACGTTAAAGGAATTTCAAATGCTGTTAACAGTTTTACGGCATGAATTATTTCTTTAAAAAAATAATTATCAGAAATGAAAGAACTTTATATATTTAATTACTATTTGAAAATTTCAAATTAAACTGTCTAAGTTTACATTATCTTTCTAAATGTTTGTATTACTTAATGGATATATGATTCGGTAAGAAAAAGGAAGATAGAAAAAGCAAGGATATCTTTAGTAAATTTATAAATTTGGATATTTTTTTAAAACCTTTTTCCGGTTAAATTCTGTATGGTCCAACAGTAATCGTAATTCATCACAAATAACTGCTATCCGTAATCGATCATTGCTATCAATCACAAATACCACACCATCTACTTCTTTGTAGTAATTCTCCCATAAATTTCGGTATTTACCTAAAAACACAAAAATTATTATAACCAGTTTATTAGCTATAGTTTTTCAGACCTTGTAAACTGATAAGATTTTTCTGCATTTTTTTATCACTAATTTTGTAAAACCATTTTTTAAATAATTTCAAACAAAGAGAAAACTACCTTGTCCAGACATATCATGCACCAAAAATGTTGTATTGTTAAAAATAAATTTCTCAGTCGTATAACCAATTGTTGGTGTAACCTAAGGGAAATTTGTTTAGTACGTTAAAAACTAAAAGTGATTTAAATTTAGATAGTGACAAATTTCAACAAAAATTTTACTTATATATGAAACAATATCTTTTTTTCTTTCTTTTTTTGAGAGAAGAAATAGTTGAAAAAAAAATCATGCTAATTAAATCAATGTTAGCTTCGAAATAAATCTTTTCAATTCAAAATATATAATAAGTTTGTTGATTATATTAAGCAGTTTTTTTACAACCTATCAAATTGGTCATATTTTTTCATATTTTTTCTTTCATTTGATTACCATTTATTCATTTATTTGTTCCATGTTTTCAAAGTTAATTTATAGAAATTACATTTAAATATTTTGGAAATCATAAATTAAATAACCTGAGTCACTCGATCTTCTTCTTTTTTCATCTGATTGATGATTGTTGTTTTGCCACTATTATCAAGACCAATCATTAGAATATTTACCTGCTTTCGTGAAACACCCAAAGCAATCGAAATTTGTGATAACAGTCCCATTTATACGGTATGAACAATTTGATAATCAAATTGCTAAAATAATTGTATTATTTTTCTTGTGTCTTTTTTTTTGTATGAATGTGCTGAAATTTTTTATAGTGCTATATTATGTATATAAGAAATCATTTTTTATCAGCTTTAAAAATTTTAATTTAAAACTAAATATACTGAAATCTTGACTTAAAGGGCAATGAAAATAACATACAATTAAAACGTTTTCTAAAATTTATTATTATATCATTTCGAATTATTATAACTTTATCGAATCATCAAAGTATTTATTGATAGTATTATACTGGGCAATACTATTTTCCTAACATAAATTAACAATAAAACAATATTATTTGTCTTAACAATAAATTTTTTCAAGTTGTAACAATAAAATTATTATAAATAAAATTACCATAAATTACCAAAATAAAGGATGTCATAATAAAGATCACCAAAGTTACAGTTTTGATATAATTATGTAATGAAACTTCCTATTATTATATTACCATTATATGGTTGCAAAATTTAAAACGAGAATGAAATTTCATTAAATTATACTACATAAGATAACAGAAAAGAAAAAGAAATTGCTGATAAAAATTTAATAATATTGCATTAAACTTCTGATTTTTAAATATAAATTTATCATTTAAAGAAATATGCAAGCTAATACAATCCAATTTTGACAACATCGTTTTATGAAATACTTAAAATATTGTTGATGTATGCATGTGTGTATGCGTTGCCATGACAACTTTCTTAGCAATAAAACTTGAAATAAGCTACTAACAAATCCCATCATTTTACATTATCATTTAATGTTTTAAATCATCAATTTTTAATTGTTGTGTTCGTAAAAGAAAATTATATTTATTAATGAAAAGATTTTTTTTTTAGCAAGATTAGTAGAATTATTTAACGAATTATACCACTGTAGATTTTAATAAATAATAGAAATCAAAAAATATGTGAAATGGATGAGCTATAATTTCTGATCAGTTTTTAAATATATTTGATAAGAAAATTTTTTTTAGTATATCTACCTGCCAAGAAAATTTATTTTTTGATTAATTTTGAAGTATGTTCGATAAGAAAATGATATATATTAGCTGATAACATAATTTACTATAAATACATTTGTATATCAAATATGGTTGAGCTCTTTCGATATCAAGTGATAAAGAAAAATCCTGGACACTACGAGCAGATTAATCGATTGCTTTTTCCAATTTAATTTTAAAATGTCTTGACATAATTTTAAAATGTCTTGACTAATAAGACACTATTTGGCTAGAAAAAATGAGCACTATGTTAATTCTTGAAATGTTATCCCGAGTTATGCTATTTCATATTAGTGATAGTGAGAGATCTTCGAATGGAAATCCTTGTTTTGTATCGAAAAGAGAACTGAACTCATAAATAAATCCTAAACTGATAAATCCTACATTTCCCACTATCATATTGTAATCAAACAAATGCCGCAAAATCCTTTTATCAGGTGGCTTGCTGTAAATCTTCAGACCAATTAAACTTTTATTGGATGTCATACTTATGTTACATAAAATACTTTCTAATACAGCACTAATGTAAACAGATTAAGCAAACTAGGTTAGCTTAGTAATTAACAGTATAAATAACCCGTAAAAACGAGAAAGGAACTGACTACAATGAAATTATTACAACAAAGAAAAAAATGTAAAACAAATGTATTCTTAGGGTCAAACTTCACTGCAATTTTCCACCACTTGAAAAATCTAAACAGTGAAAAGATGCTCTCAATATCTAACACTGAAGTTGATTATGACATAATGTATTTAACTTATTCATGAAATGGTATTATATTTTGACTCGTCTTATTACATTTACTTCTAACAAAAGCCTGTTATGTATCCTTTAAACAAGATTACCCATCATACAATATATCTATGAGATATCACTGCCGTTTTTTGTTTCCTGTTGTTGTTCTTTTTGTTTTTTTTGGATTTCCACCAAACCATGAAGCCAACATTTCCGAAACATCAGGGACGTCCATCTGCGGCATAGTTTTAGTCATTTCCTAAAACCAATAAATTATTACCTTTGAGTATTACTGCAAAAAAGATAAAATGTAGGACAGATTCGTCACTAAATAAATTGAATTTCCATTAAAGTTTAAGATTTTTTTTGAACAAACTTCATCACTCGGTCATAGGTGCAAAACGCATAATTGTATTTTTTCATATATTACAAAAGCATAGATAATTCCCTGTTTGATGATACTGATTATCCTTCGACAAAAAGGTATGCAATAATGGATTAAAGTAAAGAGAAAAAAAAAAGACTAATTATTTACCTTTTTGATTTCAGGATCATTTGCATTAACAAGCTTTGGTAATATAACAAGTAAAACAAGAGGTACAACCATCATTAAAATCATTGGATTAGTAAGTATGTCTGTTAAATGCCATTCTTCTCGAGGCCGAAAATAGTTAATTTGGTGGACTGCATTCAAGCGCAAGGGGTATGGAAGTGAAGATACTAGTGATGGCTGAAATGAATTGAACATCTAAAATTAACCGACTGGTTAGAATACCATAATCCCAGAAAGACTGACGCAATGAATTCTGGTGTGTAGTGAAATGGAAAAATCATAAACAGTTTAAATTCCCCATAAATTCCACAAATAGAAGCGAAGAGTACACTAAAATAACGCTATAAAAACTAACCTGCAATAAATTAAGTCGCCGCGCCCTTATTTTACCTTTCGAGGTAATATCAACTCGTACTGGTTCAAAAGCATAATCGATGTTTGAAATTTCAATAATATAAGAACCTGGTGGAACTCCTGAAACTACAAACGAACCATCTTGCCTGGAAATAAATTTTATAATTTATGACTTTATAGATATAAATCGTTTAATATGCCCAATTCCATTCCCACATTTGGAAAAATGCTCAGTATCTTCCCGTAATTTTATCCAACATTCCGGAACAGATCATTCCAACTTCCTTATACAAAATATTTTAGGAGATATCCATCCTAACTCCTCTGAACAAAACCGCTCAGACATAAGCGACTTCAATCTATTTGAAAGTTAAGATGTAAAGTTAAAATAAACTGTTTGATAACCAACCTTACAAATGCAACATGTTTAAAATCATAATTCACCAGCACACGACTTGGACTTAACTTGTCATTTCCAGCAGTAAATGATTCTGGGAAAATGATTTGTCCTTCGATTTTATAGGTAGCCGCAACATCCTCAACTGTTGATTCCAATGCTGCTACTAATTCTTGCAGGACAGACAGAAATAATGGCAATAATAAAAACCTTGTCATTACCTTCAGATAAAAAAATCTAAACTGCAAAATTTTTTAAAGGAAAATTCAAATAGTGAGAAGAAAAACATTCAATTGCATTCAAAAAATATGAGATGATAGCATTATGAAGCAAAGCTTTAAACTGACAGAAAAAAATGCATCTGATAATCGCCTTTACTGAACATTCTTAAAAGGAACCATAAACAAAATTGAAAAATTATTACATGACAGAGAAATGATCTAAAACTGAACAAATATCTTACAGCAAATTAATAATAATAATAATAATAATAATAATAATAATAATAACATAGCAAATAAACGATGATAACAATAAAGAAGAAAACAAAAATAAACAAAAATAGGAAAACAAAAATTAACAGGTAAAAGAATCACCTTTGATAAATACCAATATGTCCAGCCAAAATTTATGTCTAGTGTGTAATGGACTTTATCAAACACGTATTATTATATATAACAATGAAAGTGATGACTCAATCATGTGAACTTTACACAACTATCAAAATTAACACAAATTAGCTAAATAATATGGTAATATTACCAGTAGTATTCATCTGAATGACATTTCTGTTCATATAATTCAAAAATACATTGTATAAAATGCTACTGAAATAATATTACCATAATCAATAGAAAAAATAAGGCTTTCTTGAAGTCTTGTCTGAAACCTTTACCGCACAATTCAATAATTCACCCAACTGATGACAACATAACATAGACTGCAACATTTCGACACATGACAACATATATTAAAGATGTAAATCGTGGTGGCACAGAAATGAACCATTGAATATTGTCGCCACATGATAGGAATGATGTCGATAAAAAAATGACTTACAGGCTTGAAAGTGAAATTGCTGTACTGCATTGTGTCCCAAAATTAAAATATGAAAATATGAGCTACAAAGTAGACATGCACAAATAAATAATAAGTGAATTAATTGAAACGCTTCAAGAATTCTTCGGCAGACACTCGAGCACGAGCATTCAATGCCAATTTCATATCGCTAATTTCCTGCAAAAACCATTCTCTTTTATATGCACAGTTAAACTCCAGCAGTAGAATATAATAATTTTAGTATGAGAATGACTATAACAAGCCGAAACTATCAACAAACCGAAAGTTTCCAAATTTAATTCATAAAACTTTTATCTGGATGATAACAGCGCTTTCCTCACTATGTTGAATACCTGAGCAGTTAAAACGCTAATGATTAAAATGCCAAAAACCTCTAAAAATTAAAAAAAATCAAAGCCTAAAAAAACTAGAACTCAAATACACGTTTTCTATCGATAGTTGATGAAAGAACATTCTACGAGGAATTTAAGGATAACGATGCAAAAATGAATCAAATTTCTCAAATTTAGCAAACAAACGTTGATAACGCAGTATAAAAAATCGACAAAAGATTAGCAAATTAAAGTGAAACAAATGTAGTTTTTGAAACTTTAAGCAAGATATTCCACAATTTCGGATGTACACGACAATATAAACCATGTAAGTATTGCATATGTAAATACATACTTTGTCAATTTCCTGCATAAAGTGAATCAAGAAATCAACCAATTTGTGCTTATACATCATTTCCGTATGCGTTGCAGTTATCAAAAACGATATATCATAACCAGGCATTGGCTTTCTATAAAAATTAATTCTATTATACGTGAAAAAAAAAACGAAATAGCCGTTTTTCATAATCAGAATTTTGTTACACATATAGAATCTGCTCGTAACTTAATAGAAAAAGTTTAACTGCAATATTACTGGACAAATAATTTAATAGAAGTTAACCTTCTGAGTATAATAAAGTTATCAGCCCTCTGACACATAAAACGTGTAAACTTGTGAGTTAAAATCTTTTCAATATCATCAGCTTGTTTCACGGCAATACTGACGCGCACCGAATTAATCGATGGCTCGATTAAGACACGCTCCTGCTTGTTACGTGATACAACTACTGGAGTTAACAGAAGTTCGGATGATGTGCCAACTTCTACCTAAAATTATCATTTGATTTTCACTCTAAGAATGCATAACTGAAATGCTACAGATAGTAGCGATAAGATATCCATAGGGATGAACAGATGTTTCTGAACCTTACGGGGGTACCAATTAATGAATGCTCAAGTCTTACACATGAGTGAATTATCCAAGTATATACTCTACATATTTTTTTGATTTGATAATGATAACTAAACTAGAGTAAATGCAGGAAGCAATATCACTCTATGCTTTGTTTAAAATACTGCAAACTGAAATTTTTTCCTTTTTTTCCAGTTTTTCGACTTCCCGATTTCTGAATATTTCTCACTACCGATTGAAAAAATAACAAATACATAAATTCAGAATGAAAGTATATTCGGAAACTATGTTAGAATACAAATTATTTACGCAAAACATTTAGGTACTTACTTCCGGTTTGTTATACCTTTCAACTACTTGCGAGCTGAACTGTTCCAGACACATTGCAGCTTCCAATGTTTTCCGTACAGCCTCCAAATATGGCTGCAGCGTGGCACTCTACAAACGACTATTGATCACTCTATTGATTTGTGCTATAGTACGACTGTTAATATACTAAATGATTTGCCACTTCTATGAAAATAACTACTTATCGTTTTGAATTTAAGAGAAAAGAAGGAATCTCATCATGGTATTACAGACTTTAAAACTATTCTTTAACGAATGATATATATACTGGCAATTATCTTTAACCACATTCAGTTTGGCTGTAGCAATAATAAATCACATAAACTGAATCAATTTCACTACAGCAAAAGTTTATCCTTAACATTATTTTAAATCTTCAAGATAATTCATTCTGTTAAAGGTCGAATTCTCAACAAGCATTGCCAGATATGGCCGCATTAAATGAATGATCAACTAAACAGATGAATAAATAGACAAGTACGACCAAAAATGTCAAAAAGAAAAGAAATGAATAAGCAAACAAACAATAAGCGAATAAGTAAATCAAGAACATACCATTTCTTATGGGTATATACTTCTCACTCAATTTATATGCAAGCTCTAAATGTCCAAGCTCTGCAACAAATTTGAATATTATAATTACAGAGAAAACAAATTTTAAAATAATAATAATAGCTAATGTAAAAAATTAAAAAAAAAATTGTTGGTGTGAAATATTAAAACCTAAATCTAACACAAAAATGCTAGCGTCTTATGTAAATATCAGAAATTTCCTAACAATTCAATAAACAATCATAAATTAGTAAAATAACTTATCACTAACTTTGATTTTTATCACTTTAAAAAAAATTCTGCACAAATTTAATTTGAATCCAAAAGAAAAAATACCACAAAAAATATACTTAGAGACTAACTAAACGATTCACTTTTGTCTTAGACTAATGAAAATGCAATTTTCGAAAACACGAATTATAAAACATAGAAAAAAATATGCTCACGTACGTGTGCACGTAAGTACAAGTGCACGCTTAAATAATCATTGTTCGTGAATACAATAAGAAAAAACACAGGGCACTTTTTAGAGAAGATAAAATACAGTAGGTAAGCTATAACTTCGGGAATCTGTTGAAACTGTTGCAGCTTTGTTTTTGATAATACTCTAAAAGTTAAGTAAATGATGATAATAGGTAATTATTTATTAGAATATAGAATTTTTCATTATTATGTCACCATTTTTAACAAATAATTTCTTTAATTGAAAAAAATTAGGGAAAAGTTTGAAATGAAATGAAAATAAACTTTATTAAAAGTTGTACGATCATGTAAAAGAATTTTACGTACATAACTTATACAATACTTAAGAAATAAGAAATTCATTATGTAAAAATATTCAAATAGATTTAATAAAATAACGCAAAGCAACTGCATTTGTTTAGATGCAATGGCGCAGTTGTTAATTGGTGGTGTCATTGTGCAAAACCACTTTGTAGTTCAAATCTTGTGCATTGATAGATACAATCTTTGAGCCAATCCTTAACATACATTTCACAGCTGTGGTGACAAAATGATAGGACTGAGCACATGGAGGAACTGCCTCTTTTCCTTATTCCTTCTTCTTCTTACTTGCCGATACGACTAATTAGTCCAGGTAAGATATTCTTGAACCTTTTTTTCCTTGAGGTTAATCATCACCACCCCAAACAGTCTTTTTGCATTGTAAATTAACTTCCTTATCAATCAGCTCATAACGCATCCATTTACAGAGCTTTCCAATTTCTTAATTTGCTTCAAAAGCCAAATTAAGACAGTAAAACATAGCTGACATTTTTATGTTTCCCAGGCAATTTTCCGTACATTTATAAAACTATAGTTGTTCATCGTCGACTTTCGATGACCCATAATTGAGCTGCTTGTTTTCAATTTTTTAAAATAACAACTACACAATGTTTTTTTTTGGCTAAGTACGTTGTTGCTATAACAAATTGCTTCTTTTATTTCGTAAGCCTTTTTGGTAGGAAAAAAAAATCAAGTTAGAAATGCGCATCAAACTAATATACAATATAATCACATTTTTTAGAATGTATTAATATGAAGAACACCAAAAAGGTATTACTTTCGTTAAATCAAATATAATTAACTAAGTAACAAATTAATGGCATACAGTACTACTAGATAATTTTTACAAGATTCATTCCGAACGAATATTAAACAAAATAAATAAAAGGAAAATATACGAAGTGATTGTGAAATCAAGCTAAACAAGATCAAGTTCCTCAAATATTATATTATTTTAAGGTTCCATTTTCTAAAGAAACAACAAATAGGGTTAGTAATCTATTCCGCGATTGCAGACAAAAATCCGCAGAATTACCGATTAACGACTGATCAAGCTAACGATAATAGTAAAAATTTCTCCATATATTATATATTACTATAAATATAAAAACTTTATAGCTTCTCTTCTCTATCTTTTTTACAACATTTCAAACTCGCTTACTTCTATCCTAACTAGATTCATTCCCTCATTATTTCTATTCCATCACGAAGATTTATTTTACTATTATTTTAATATTCCAGCTCTTAAAGAACATAAAAAAAATTAAACAAGACAGGAAAATTAAAGTAACGCGGTAATTCGAGACATAAACTACCTTCGAAGCGAAAGAACTCCACTTTTTCTTCATCATACTTCAGGGAGCTTTTGTTATATTAGCGGCTATAACTTCGAAATTTATATTAATTTGTCACATTTACGTAGCCTATTGCTAATAGTCTAGCAGTCATCTTCAGTGAAAAATGCTAACAGTCATTTGCAGTGAAAGTTATATTTGGAGGAATTTAACAATCAGCTAGATTAATAAAGATCACTTTGAAAATGACTGTCACGGCGAAAGACGCTTAATTAACCATTCCATTTCATTCCCTTTTTTTTCAAATACAATACGATCGTGTATCCGATCAGACTGACCTTGCCAAAATTCGAAATAGTTTGGACACAATCTATAACCACCCCTGCAACATTCGTCATTCCTGATTATACCGATGAACTTTCCTTATTGATTATGATTATGGCGAAAAAAATTACTTTTTCATTGAGTTCCTAGGTAGTGCAGAAAAACAGCTGAGGCTAATTATAATAATGAAATAAATAATGAAACAAGTCCTCACCAGTCTTCCGGTCTAGTGATTGTTTTTTCACCTTCTTCAACAACAAGCTTTTCGAGCTTCTCTCTCTTGTCTTCTAGATACTACAAAAAGTAAAAACGCATTCAAAGTTTAGAAATTAAGTTTTGAACGAGAGCAATCAAATTACATGTCACGAATTTATTCTCAAATGAAAAAGATAATTTGGAACAGAAATGAATATCACTTGAATACTAACCAGTTTCACTCATTCTCTTATATCATTTAAGATAATTATATTATTCAGCAATTAATTTAAATTATTTGAGCTGATCTCATCTCTTTTCGAATGCATTTCGATGTTCACAAGCCAGTGATATCCAACTGTCACAATGGATAAGGAAATTTTTTCTAGTATTTTGAACTTTACATATGTCTATAGTTTAATGAAAAATATTTGCTCCATCATTCCTACTGGCATTACATTTACAAATGGCGAAGAAATGCCCTAAAGAGAGATCTAACCTGTCTATTTGAAATAACCTTGCTTTGTTCGCTGACTTTTGAACCAATGCGACTTTTTAATGGCCGTTGATACCAGTAAGCCTCTGCTGCTTCAAGAGGCAATTTCTCAAGTTTGCCCTCCATTCGAATCTAAATCTTAGTGTTTTACAAATCACCACAAATTTACAAATACAAATCACTGTAAACTTAATTAAACAATACAACAATTACTAGCAAACAGACAAATATACAAACTGCAGGCACTAAAATTGTTCAATCACTCAGCGTAATACGCTTCTTAGCGGCCTAAAGCTCACCGGCCAGAAACTGTTAATGATCCTAACAAGCTTTAATACTGAACATTCCTTCAAACTACTCCGCTCCTACAATAAAAGGAATTTCCGGATAAACGAAATTGCTTACTTGTCGATCAACATGAGGCCAGTAAAACAGCATGGAAGCATAAGGATTTTTATCGATTTGCATTCCTTTGGCACTATTATAGTGTGTGTAGAAGCACAGACCTTCTCTGTCATAATCTTTCATTAAAACCATTCGTGACTTGGGTTGATTATTAAAAACCTAAAAAATTGGCTAATTTTCCTTTCAGTAATGTTATCAAAGCAATACAAATATTTCATAGTTGAAAGAAAACGGTTTTATTTTATGGTTGGAAAAAGACAGACAATCAAAAAGTACTCTATAAATTAAAAGCAAATGACCGAAAAACAACTTACAGTTGAAAGGCAAACAGCATTAACTTCTTCAAATGTTACATCCTTATTTTCTGCAGCATTTTTGAACCATATATCGAAAAGTTCAAACGGATTTTTTGATGGTAAATTTTCTTCCAATAGGAACGGTTCTTCTTTATTATAGTACGGTTTTCGTAAATCTGGAACAGAATGAATTTCCAACTAAAACTGAAAAAAGCGAAGTTGATGTATTCGTCTAAAATCTGATATATAATATACAACACCAAAAGTTCTCAGAAACTGAAAAAAGACATGTAATATTGATAGATTTTTGCAACGCTTAATGCTAAGACGATTCACGTACGGTCACAAGTTGATGCATAGAAAAAATAATAGTAGAGCTGAATCATTTGAAAGAATTTTAAGCCTTACGAGTTATTAGAGATGCGAAATTTCGAACATTAAAGTTTACCCTTAACATTCATACCGAATTCCTCGAGATATCCACCCGACATCACTCTCTTGAAAACTGCATGAAATAAATCGTTCAGAGCAATAATTGATGATGCTGCAAACTGGAGACGATGAGACAATAGGAATTTAGAAAAATAATTTAGCAGCAATGGCCTTTGAGAAAACATAACTAAAATAAGTGCCATTCACGCTTTAGACGTACTTAAGCTGAGTCGTTCGTTAATGTAATAATAACATTTTTTCATATTGCCCTTTTTTTTATTTTTTGATTTAAAATTTCCATATCTTTACATTCATTCTTTCAAATTTTTTCACAAAAAAAAAACGAACTGTTGCCATATCCTTAAAAGAAAATCCTTTATTATCTAGTTATTCTTGTATTAAAGGAGAAAAATACGCATACGCACACATAAACGCGCATGAAAATGTAAAAAAAAGAAAGAATACATAATACATAAAAAAAGAATACATATGTGAATACTCTTAGGTAAATTAAGAGATAAGTAATAAGATAAATAAGTGATGACTGGATGAAGGCAGGTGATAAAATCCACTGCATTTTGGAAAAGAAAATGAACATAATCTTAGTTATTCCAAGACAACATTTAAGTTTAGATTTCAAATTTTAGAGAAAATTTTCAAAATTCACAAATTCGATTTCACAAACCAATTCAAAAATTCGAATTTTGAACAGATAATATCGCACAATCAATAATTTGATAACCAATTAATCAGATCTCCGTTCCATCTTCCTGTGCAACTGCGCTTTTGAAATTATTGATGTCTCACTTGCCGTAACATTCATTACTTAATTATTTTTGGGATGAATTGATCATGCATTTAATGATTTGAACATAGTAAGCCTTCACGTTTCTTTATCACCTTTATCACGTAATACGTAATATAAAATTTCACCATCTTAGTTACACGTTTTCCATTATAATTGTTACTTACATTACGTGTAATTTTGCACTTCCTCAAGCACTTTCATCTTTTGAAATAGTAAATTGTATTATAATATTTCTCCATTGAAATATATGCATAATTCATTTGTGAAAAATACAATTCAGTGCTTATGCTTACTTAACCGCATAATTAGCGTGATTTTAATCATTTCCCAATTTTAAAATTCGTGAATTAAACTTCGATAAATTTGCACAAATTGGAGATTATTGCAATACATTGACTGAAAGTAAGATATAATTAAAATAAGTTAGCTGGAAAAGTTGCAGAAATCGAAAAACACTGAAGAATTATTGAATTCTATCGGCGAAATCAATAAATGTAACATATTTTTTATTAAAGTTAAATAGCGGATTAGACAGTTGTAAAAGTCAACAAACCGAAAGAATAAATGTGTACAGCAGCAGAGAGATGCATCTCGATGCATACGTAAACATGTGGAATTAATAAATTTCAGTTTTGACAAATTCTATTCAAAATTTCGACAGATTCCTAGAAATGAAATGCAAATGGTTATTATTTTAAACATTATTAACATTTTTTTGTGGCTCTGCTGCTTTTAAATTATTTTAGCTACAAATATTTAGGAAACTTTAGCAAGTAAAAAAAGATAACGGAAACCCTAGCTAATATCTATTTAAAAACATTGGCGCTTTTTCTTATGTTTTAAACAGTTAATAATTTAAAATATAAAGTTGGGAATATTTATCGTATTCTTCGTTAGTAATCCATGGATTATTCTACAAATTTTAGGTTTCCTGTATACTTTTACTATTCTAATAAGCGCCAGACTTTATACATATATATATATTACACTATAAATTGTAATAAAAAGTAGTGGGCAATATGATTGTAAAAATAAGTGAATAAGTGAATTATTAGATTTATTTTTGTACGTAAAGATATTTAATCATTTGGGTAACTGTAACTGATATTTTTTGCACAGTTCAGTTAAAGTTTACCAACTTTAATGGAATACAAATGCTAATCAACTTAGAATTTAATCATAACGACAGTACATTCGCTCATATAC
Organism: Wuchereria bancrofti; assembly: GCA_005281725.1. NCBI lineage: Eukaryota > Metazoa > Nematoda > Chromadorea > Rhabditida > Onchocercidae > Wuchereria > Wuchereria bancrofti. The sequence continues at coordinate 8,081,763 of SSBO01000001.1, forward strand.
AAGCATTTGTAACGATGATTTCAGGAACGGTTAACCTTAGAGCTCTATCAGGAACTATAACAGCAATTTTTTGGATGATAATTGCTGAGATACTTGGCTTGTCGATAAAATTTATTGAATTAGTAATTGCATTTAGTTATTGCTCTGAAAAGTTATTAATAAGGCTTTTATTACGTTTAGTATGGACTTACAAAAATTGGATTTATATGAATTGGTAGATTAGTTATATTGTTGCAATGATTTTTGGTGACATATCATTTGGACGAATTAAACTGTAGCGTTATCGAATAATCTCTTTTAATACAACGCATCTGTCATTATATCACTGCTTGTTTTAATTGTAATACTGAAAGGATTAAAATGCATTAACTTTCGTTGTGACAGGTTTAGTATCGATTATGACAATGCTATGTGTTAGCATCTATATTTAATCTGTGTAGACGGAAATAATCTGTTGAATGCTCTTTATTCATAATATTCCAAGATATCTTTAATAATTCAACTATAGAAGATGAGGTAATAATAATAATAATTCAGCTAAGGAAAGGTTAGTGAGAAGATCAGTTTTTGCTAACGAAGCAGGTACAGGAACAGCAGCTATAGTGTATTCAGCTGTAAAAGGAGAAGAACCAATTGAAAAGTTGGAAGTGTTGCTTTTATGAAGTGTTTAAAACATGAAAGTTTCGAATAAATTCCACTCGATAGTTTTGACAGCTTCCATTCGGTAATTTCCACGTGTTGAAATTTGTCCCTAGTTAGACTAATTAAAAAAAAAAAGAAGGACTTGGTAGTGGAATGATTTTTGCATCAAGCGCTGTGTATGGTTTCTTGGCACTGTGCAAAACAATCTGATTAACAGTATCAGCTTTTTATTTGGTTGACCTCTTTTGTTGTTTGTCGGTTCCTTACTAACTGTAAATTATATTCGAATTTAACAAGGTTAATAGTTTTTTTGTTTAGCTGACCTCTTTTGTGACTTGTCAACTTATTACCCAGATCTGACTGTTGATGAGGTTAACAACACTTTATTTAGCTGACCTCCTTTCCGGCATTGTAAATCATGCTTCTTGTTATGAGTTAATACTTACCATATAAGGAGTTATTTAGGCAGCAATCTGGCAGTATTTCCTTTCCTCAGTATCCCTCTTCGTTATTGCCATTCTGCATGAGATCTGACCATTTTTTGAATAATTACTTCGAGCGTACTAACATAATAATCAAGGCGTTCGATCATTTCTTTGATGATCTGTAATTTGATTTCGTATTATTATTTAAGTTCTCATGAAAACATTGCGCTAAATAATTTTGTCGTAAAATAATGTTTAAGTAAATTATAGAGCCGAATAATTAATACTTTGCAGAGAAAGCGACGTTTGACCGATCTTTATTTATTGAAATAAAAATATCGTTAATTAAAGTTATTGAAAGTTGAAGAAATAATTGTAGGAGAATAGTGAATGCCAGATTACTATCCAAAAAACCTAAGCCGGATAATGGGTAAACTCCTTATATAGTATGCATTAATTTACAACAAGATGTATGATTTACAATGCCACAAAGGAGGTCAGCTACATAAAGTGCTGTTAACCTCGTCCACAATCAGATTTGAGTAATGAGTGATAAAACAAAAGAGGTCAGTTAAACGAAAAACTGTTAACCTTGTCAAATTAGAATATAATTTACAGTTAGTAAGGAACCGACAAACAACAAAAGAGGTCAACTAAATAAGAAGCTAATAATTGTAAACAATCTAACTGGGGACAAATTTCAACAGGTATTCTTCGTTAATAAGTTGTAAAAATGCAAATAATTAACAATGCAAATAAAACCGAACTATGATTATTATTATATAAATGATTGTTTACCTGAAATAAAGAACATTTGTCTAAGGAATGTTCAAATGAGACAATCTCTAGTTCTGTGGATTTAATGCAATTTTATTTTTACATAGCCACTTTTTCCATCACTAATTATCACTGATGAGTATTATTCAGTGACGATGGTTGAAAATGAAGGAATTTTGGCAAACTGTCGAGGAAGGACTTAATAATATCTACTGCTGTCGTAACCACACAACGTAGAAAATAGCTTTACTGATTTTGTACGATATCATATAATCACAGTGATAGAAACAAACTGAACACAAAACAAATATTAAATTATACCAACAAATTAATGTTGACTAAGTTATCGTCATTTTGCGCCACTATCGATCTTCTGCACAATTGTTCCTTGTTTTTCTGAACTATGGAATTGTCGAATGTACTGAATGGAATCTGTCAAAACCGAAATCTTTTCGTTGATCCATCCATTTAAAAATTTTCGAGGTTTCCACGTGTGACAGTGAACTCTATCTCAAGATCGGCTTCTTTTGATGTTTTGCTAACCGGATGTGTTACTGTAGTTACACAGCTTTTCAGTCGGAGTTGCACTTTGATCCTTGCTTGAACTCCAGCGTTTCGTTTGACGACTGGCCAATCTTATTTGTTTTCCCGTAGATGAAAGCGCATCTGCAGTACATATTTATCCGTTCTGCTCGATGACCTTTAGAATTATTCATTCGTTATCTGACCTCCTGAATATTCCTACATGCAGTTAATGACATTTTTCAGCTTTAATAACAGATTATATTATTTTGTGCGGAAACAAAAAGTAAATAAATAAAGCTACACTATCCACTATTTTTCATTTTTTGCTGTTTTTATATATTATTTCGTTTTTGAATTTTCAACCACCACATGTTTCACTTCCAATTAAGTATTTCAGCTTTTTTTAAAATAATTTATTCAAAATTATTTATTGTTCTGCTAATTTATTAATTAATTTCACCAACTGATTTTTTGTTCTCAATTTTGCCAATTATCTTGTCAAATTCGTCAATTAATTTACTGATTTTAAACTAATCGATAATTTTCATTCATACATCTATCTCCCTTGCTGTTATTTCTTAGATAAAACTAATATTTTACATGAAATATTACACTGATATTATTAGATCATTGTTATTTTGAAAGTAACAGAACACATCAGCAGATCATAGTATATCAGCAAAATTCAGTTGTACCAATAATTCATTAATATTTGTGGCTAATGATTTGATTGACGATGGTTAGATTCATTCTAACTATTGGTAAGTTTTTTATATTTCTGTATGAACTCTACAAACTTGCAATTAATTCAGAATTGTTTTAATTTTTCAAGGTAAAAATATTATTTCTCAATACTACCAGGTTGTAAAGTTTTGTAAATATTATATAAACATTGTGATCAGTAAATCGAAAAACTTTTACATACATATTTATGCAGTACAAGAAGAAGATGAAATATATATTTATAATTAATTATCTGAACAAATTTTAGTTTTCTGGCTTATGTGCTCAATACATCTTGGAATAACTGTAGATATTCCAAAACCGTTTATTAGTACGTCATTAACGTGTTATACGTATCAAAAGAAAAATGGCAAGACAACAAAACGTTTTATGGATGACTGTATGTTTGGTAATGCGTGTTGTTACAGCGCTGAATTTATTAGTAAGTCATATATGTATGACTAATTTTTCTTGGTTAATAATATTAATTATGAGAATATTAATGATTGTTGTTACAATGTTTATTCTAAAATCATTGTTAAATGCATTTTATGTGAATATGATTGAGAGGGCATCTTATCATCATATTATCAAATCACTGAAATCCAGACATTTTTAATTTTGTTTGATTTGTGATATCACACACTTTCATGAGTCTTCGCATTTAAAATTAATTTTTTTTTGAAGAAAGAAATTATTATTTTGAAGTAGGAATTATAGGTTTCGTTTGCGAGATGTTTTAGATTTAGGAATGTCGAGTTTCATTTGAATGATTAGACGATTTTGATAATATGCAAAAAATTGATATTTCGAAATATTTTTGTTCATCTTAAAAAAGCTATCTTTTTCCTAGACAAACAAACCGGAGAAACTGTAGAATCTGGTGGCTGTGAAGATGAATATCGTTTTATAGTTGGAACGCATCCCACACTTGGCAGTATGCTACCAGTTACTGTCAGTTATTTATGCGAAGTAAGTTACTTGCTTTTGTCGTCGAGCTAAATCAGAAAGAAGTTGGAAAAATTAAATTTATGAATATCAAAATTTTTCGTTTTAAAAAATTGAGTATTTCAGGAAGGAGCATGCATTGAGCGTAGTACTACTCGTGATACTACACGATTATGTGCTTGTACAGAGCACAACTGTAATATGAATGGTATTGATGGCAGTATCCGTGATTACCAAGAACGGATCCGGAAGGGACTTGTGAAAAGACCGCCTGATTTTGCAAATCTTGTAGAACAAACTGTGAAAATTTTGACGGATGGATAAAGAGAACATTAATTTTCCTATGTGCAAATTTTCATCCTTAAAAATTTCGCTTTCAATTTTGAATGTTGCAAAAACTATTTGTATATTCAGAATACATTGAATAAATGATGTTTGTACTAAAATAATTAGTACATGTAATTATAGTTACCTGTTCAAGCAATGACAGTTGAAGTATTTCCTTTGCTAATAGTAAATTAATATTAGTAACGGAGACTTAATCTGTAACCAATTCCGTGAGCACAGGTGTAACAAAAAAGAATTATTGGATTGCTCAGACTTAATTGGACAGCATTCTAAAACGGTGAACCTTTTGCCACTTAGTTTAGTTTTAATTCCTGTGAAGTCTAATGATCAAATAGTTCTATGAATAAAGAATACCCCAATAAATTGCTTAAATATTATAAAGTGAAAATAGCCGAAATATGCCTGAAATTTTTTTTTAAAGCTTCAAGCATAATTACGCGAAAGTGAACTGATATGAAACAAAATGAAATAATGCATAAACTAATCAACTTTAGATTTAAAAAAAGCTACAGAAATATAAACATTTATTATGTAAACGAAATCTAAGCTAATCTATCCTTTCTTTTATTTCCTCTTTTTCTAAAAAAAAAGAAAAAGAAAAATATTTTTGTGAATTTAGCTATCAGATTCGCTTACCTATAATAATATTTTTTATATCATACAGTAAATACCCTTTTCTGAACTGTAAAGAGCATATCATCCCGCATGAAAGGAGTGAAAATGGATTGAATAAATTTTAAATTGATATTAAATAAACAATTAAATTATGCAGATTAGAAAAATGAATGAGAAAATTTCATCGTTAGTGAACTTTCTGCTTACTTTTTTAATTCACCAAATTATCCGTATCAAATCTTATCTAACAGTGTAATGCAGTAAATACTATACATTTTAAAATAAACGAGAAAATTTTCATAATATTCATGTCATCTCGTCCTCTCCAATGACGACATCCTATTTGTTAAAATAATTTGCAAATTTTTATAACAGTATTAATAATAATGTAAAAGAAATATGCAACATTGAATTTTTATTAATTATCCATAGCTGATTATTGCGCTAAGTTTTTCCTTCTGATTTGATAATTGTTGCGAGCTTATTTGATTATTAATTGATCTTATGATGTTAGTTATGAGACCTAATATCTTCGTTTCTTAATTAAATTCTTCATTTCTCGAATTAAATTCAGATTCGCAAGAATTTTTTAATGACAGATAAATAGAAATCATTTTTTAAAAGTGATTTCATTACGGATTGCATTTTGGTAACTCATAGGAATCAGGAAAAATTTAGAAATAATTTCAATTTGCAATAAAATCTGTTATATTTGAAAACAAAGTAAATATGAGTAGCGAAGAGAACGCTTCAAATGTAATCGATAGCAAATATTCAAAAATTGTCGAAGAATTCTGTCTAATTTTTATTTTCTTTTCTTATAAATTATTAAAAAGGTTTTTGTAAATTTTTGAAAAAAGCATCTCCCAAGACAAAATTGATCATAACGAATTGACAAAAACTGTTATGTGTGCATGCACTGAAACATTCGTATTCGTTCTTCATTAGAAATAATTGATGCTATTTTTATGAGCACTACTATCAGTATTAATTTAAAAAACTGATCAGAATAATCACTATACGACAAATAATAAAGTGTTTTCATGATAACTGAAAAACTAATCTTGTTAATTAGAGTTTTTTTCCATTTCAATTCAGAATGTCTGTTGACAGAGAATCGATAATATTGCTTCGTGAAAAGAATTACTGCTAGAATGTTACAAATTATATAATTAATAAAAATAGTAATAATAATTAATAACAATAATAATGATGATAGTAGTAATAATAATAATAATGATAGTAATAATAACAATAAATAAATATTTAAAGAAAAATTGCATGCACCACCAACAACTTATGACAGATAAATGAGATTGTGTATTTTGTTGACAATTTCACTCTCTTACTAAAACACCTTGAACAAAACTATAACAAACGGAAATAAAAGTATAACTTTGTAATAAGAGATCTTAAAATTTTCAATTGTTAAAACATAGTTTAAAGCTTTGACATCATAACTTTTTCAAGATGTACAGAAAATAAATATTATTCGAGAGATATTAAAAGTTATTTGTACTTTCAGAAGCACATGAAATGATTGAGATTTTCGAAAATAAAACAAAGCAAAAACTGTGTATTGAAAATTTTTTGATTTGCAGAAAGTTTGAGAAAATAAATTTTTAAATTTCACAAGTCAAAGATTTTCATCAAACAGATCTTAATAAGAAGAAACTTGATTATTATAGGTAATCTAGTTTTGAATTCTTCCAAGTTTGTCAGCAAAAATTTCGAGACAAATTTTAACCTTCACTATCAGAATTACTGATGAACTGGAATTTCGAGTCTTCTGAGTCGAAATGAAGTAAGTATTGCTGCATTCTTTGGATGCAATAGGCAAAATTCAGAAANTTTCATTAATCGTTGATAGGTAGGTTTGAGTCAAAAAATCTCATATAATTTGGTATAAAATATTGAAAACGATTATGAAAGGTATCACTGAGCTATTTTGAAGTTGAAGGAGAGTGGAGTGCTTATATTATACATCATTAAAAAAATATTTTGGCGAAAACAATATTTGAAAAATTTTGAATAATTTGCATTAATCAGTCATATAAAAAACACTGCATGCACCACCACTAACTTATGACAGATAAATGAGATTAATTGTGCATTTTGTTGACATTTTCATTTTTTTAATAAAAAAATTGAAATCTGCTCAATGAACAAAAGTATCACAGTTATCACAATATCAAAACACTCCGTGAAACCGCGAATACATTATCAATAAAATTTTGGAATTCAATGTGATGAAAAAGCCTGAACATCAATGAAATGAAAATGTTATCTGCTTTTATACCAAATTCTTCTCATCGGAATAACTTCCATATGACATTTTTGAATTTGCGATTTAAACATTTCTTACTATACCTTATTTACTAATTTCTGATGTTCGCTACCGGAATTCTTGATTGCAAAAATTGTAATATCAGTTCATTAAAATTAAAACAAACGATTACATAGACTCTTCAATTTTGTCAAATTTTGCCATTACTTTGAAAATGAAATATTACATAAACTACGACGTATGAGATTAGAATATCATGGTAAATCGAGTATTTTCCATCTTTCGAAAAACCCAATTTCAATTTAGTAAGCGAATGAAAATGTCAACAAAATGCACAATTAATCTCATTTATCTGTCATAAGTTACTGGTGGTGCATGCAGTGTTTTTTATATGACTGATTAATGCAAATTATTCAAAATTTTTCAAATATTGTTTTCGCCAAAATATTTTTTTAATGATGTATAATATAAGCACTCCACTCTCCTTCAACTTCAAAATAGCTCAGTGATACCTTTCATAATCGTTTTCAATATTTTATACCAAATTATATGGGATTTTTTGACCTTTTTGACTCAAAATACCTATCAACAATTAATGAAACTTTCTGAATTTTGCCTATTGAATCCAAAGAATGCAGCAATACTTATTTCATTTCGACTCAAAAGATTCGAAATTTCAGTTTGTTAGTGAATTTGACAGTGAAAATTAAAATTCGTTTGAAAAGTTTTCTAATAAGATTGAAAGAATTTGAAATTTCGGTCTAATTAACCGTCGATATATATTAAAAATAACACTTAATTGAGATCTTTGATAATGAAGTCAAAATAGATGAAAAAATTAAAACATTGATGTTTTAATTTTATCTATTCATCTGTGTTTTCAGGAGTCATCGAAGGCTATCACTCATATTTGGGAATCTTGAAAAATGAGAGAAATCTTTCATGTTTTGCTACTTGCTACCCTTTATTTATTTGTTACAGGAGGTACGTTGCTCAGTACAACTTCTGCAACTAAATTTGTGAATTTTTTTTTTCCACCTGATTAACATAATTTAGGAGAAATAAATGATGGCAGTTACGATGAAACTTGCAAAAGTTTGGGTATTATGATGGAAATTTCTAAGCCAATAACTGATTCAATAAGAAAAAATTTTGTTACTTTTAAGAACAACGATTTGTTATCTATACGCAAGTTGGTTTATTCTATATTCAATTTCTTTGAAACTTTGAAAATTATGTACATTTTTTTCAATGAAATAAGACCATCAACTTATCAATCAATTTTCTCATTATCAAATTATTTCATTAAAGTGTTTGCAAATACTTTCACAAGAGTGCAAACGAAGTGTTGAATGAACGGATTAAACCTTTGGTCATCGTAAATGGTACGATAAGAAGTGCAGCTTATCAGAAGATCTTTTCACTTTTTAGACAACAACTAAATACCACCACTGCTAGTGACGATGAATTTAAAAATTTTCCAATGGTTAGTTTTTATTTCTGAAATTTACACACAAGAAATTCGACCAGTATGATTAGGTTAGATATTTTTGCAAATTTACTCCTTTCTATTAAGATTTGTTCGGCAAAAACTTCTAACTTATAAAAAATTAAAAGTTCAATTTTTCATTTTTTTTAAATCAAAAAAAATTTTGATCGTACGGTTTTTATTTCGTCTTCTTTCAGAAAATCTCAATCATTTCGATATTTGAATACTGTGCTTGCCACTCAAAAAATTCAAAAAACTTTCATTAATCGAAAAAAAAGGATAAATTAAAATTTAGCATATTTTAGCTTCAAAAATGGCATGCTGAAACTGGTTTATTATTTGATAATTATAATGATCTGACAACACTGAAACGTAGATTACATGGCCCAATGTATTTGAGAATTGCACCATTTGGCAACAGTATGATAATTGATCATGAACTATCACTTTGTAAGTATTTTTAATAAATTTTGGTATTATCTATTGAAATAATCCTACAATTATTATTCTCATTTTCAATCTAATTAAAACCATATCAAATGAAATATGAATTTGGTCCGGATTATTTCAGACAGTAAATTAAGCAATGATCATCCTCGAAGTGCCATAATTTTTCCAAAGATGCATCATGCATCTATTAGCATCAGTGTTTTTGCTGGCAGGTAAGTTGTTGCATATTGTGTTGAGGTGACAAAATTTCCTCTGTATCCTTCATTATCTCTGCATAGTAGTAGTAAAAAAGATGACTTGTCAAAAAGGTTTATTTGTTGCTTTCTAAATCATATTATGATAAAGTTAGAAAAGAATTGAATCATCGTCACTCATCCGTTTTAGAATGTCACGTTTACACGTTGTTATTTGCGTAGGTGTCACTGTTCTCTGCATTTGTATTCATTATTACTGAATTAATATTAGCAAAATTAGCATCTTTTTCGGAGTTATATGGCTAGTTAATACGATGATATGACTCTCTGTTTGAAACTGTTTGGTGAATATGACTTAATGCAATGATTTGATTAAATACTGGCAAATAATAAACAAAAATAGCTACCAATTAGTAATTATGTATTATTTCAATTAATTCTGCATTTCTTCAGGGCTCATACTTATTCAAGACAATGGCTAAAAGCAATGGTAATATTCATTGTTTATTTTTCTTGCTCGTTCTTTTTTTTTCAAATTTTGAAAACATTTTCTTAATTTTTCAAATGTTATTTGTTTATAATTTAATTAATGCCATAATTTTGTTTAAAATGGTATTTTGTTGGCGAATAGATTAATTATAATTAGTTATATAATCAAACAAAAAAAAAAAACTACAATTTTCAGCGTGAACCAAAATTAATTGTTGGTTTTCAAAACAATGCTTTGTCACCATCAGACATAATAACGACAGTGGACACCAAAATCTCTCCATTACTAAAACATCGCTCCGTACCGATTTGCTATGCTTTGCAAGTTGAAAGTGAAATGCGGTAAATTAGTTATAATATTAAATATTAGATGTAACAGAAAGAGTGACAAATTTTATAGCATTTCGTGCTGGTGTGAGACAGGTCAAATTTTGACGATGACGTCACGAAGTACTACAAATGTGTTTGATACATTCTCAGCTGCAGGGTCAAACGTGTGTCTTCCTTTGTGGTGTTTCACGGGAGTAACGTTGAAGCGTCAGTGTTTGTCGGAGAGACAGCTAATGAAGAAGAGCTGAGACAAAAGCTTTTAGAATGGAAGGTTTGATCCTATTTTTTGTATTCTTATTGTTTGTTTAATTCAATTTAAGTTAATCGAGCTAAACTGATTATAACTGAAATTCAAGCTGAAATTCAGCAAAATGATTGTTACACTCATGATTGATTATTTTCTTAACTACAAGCTAATTTATAAACTTTAATTTTAACTTTTTTTCCAACCCACTATTGTTTCGAAACAGTTTAGTATATTTTCATTTGACCATTTTCTTTTGCAGCATGGATTAGAATTCCTCGAAAGCCATCACATAGTCGCCCTCCGTCTTCATAAAGTTAATGTGGAGCCAGAGAATAGTGAGAAGATATTTAGGTACGAAAGGTTCACCTTTTGTAGTTTCTAGCACTACTTGTCTTTAGATGTTATAATTTCATTTTCAGTCAAACATTTGGCATCGAATTGAGTACTTTACGCTTACCGATGTCTGAGAGATATGAAACTGGTTCAATTTACTTCAATTCCGATTCAAAGGCTGAGAAACGTCCAGGCCCTACGTATGCAATTGTTGGTTTCAAGAAAATTTGACATTATCATTGAATTTGTACGAATGATATGAAATTATTATTCAGTGGAAAGATTTCTCAGTTGTTGATAAAACAATATTACTCTTAGATTTCCATCTGGCTTAAGTGCAAAATCATCGAATTGTAAATCTGAAAATTGTAAATCTGCATGTAGACGATCGCTTGTCGTTGGAGATTTACTCGACAGATGACAGTTTTGCTCAGAAATAATCAAACAACCTTCTCTTAAGTTCGATTAAGAAAAGCAATATTTCATGGAGACTAAAAGAGTTGGTCTAAGCAAATCTCAGCGTCATTTTCCATTCAAATGGCTAACCGCGGTCAATAAGTCATTGAACCGTTACAACTGAACAAAGAGATAAAAACATATCAAAAATATGTTCAGACTGACTCTCAGATCAGAATCGTACGGATGGTGGACGGTCCTAAGCGTTATTCTTCTCAATTACCAGGGAACTCAATCAAAATATTTTTGATGATGTAACTGTCGCAACAGGACAAGCCTTTTGTTTCAACTTTAAAATAACTCAGTGTCATACCTTCCATAATTGCTTCCAATATTTATATGCCAAATTATATGAAATTTTTTGACTCAAACTTACCTATCAATAATCGATGAAATTCTTCGAATTTTGCCTACCGCATCCAATGATTGCAATAATACATTCCGACTCTAAAGAATCGAATTTTTTGGTTCAACTGACTGTTGAAATTCATTAAAAAAAATTAATTGAGCTTTTTTATAATGGAAGTTAAAGTGGATGAAGAAATGATTAAAATATAATCGTTATTTTAATTTTATCCATTCATCTGTCTTTCCAGAAGTCATTGAAGGCTATCGCTCATATTTGTGAATCCTTCGAAATGATTCCTCATATTTGATAATCTTTGCACATAAGAATAATTTTTTATGCGCTGTTACTTTTGCTATGCTTTATTTATTTGCAGTCAGATAACACAAAGAATTAAATCATATTAAATTTCTAGCTATTTTTGTTGATGCTCACATAATTTTGTGAAATTTTTGAGCTAATGAATGGCGACAAATTGCTAAAGATATTCAAACAGAATTACTGGCTCAAAAACCGGCACTGGAATAATTTGTGCCGAACAGGAAGTCAACAATCTTTTGCATAAATGATTTTTTTGAAAATTATTGGTAGCTAGGAAAAATTCAAAATGAGTAAAATTGTGCAGAATTTGCTCGCTTTAGCTTTAAGATAAGCAATTGCAACTTCTTATTGCAATCTTTGTTTGTAGTAACTTATGGCTTCGGAACATTTCCATGCCGCAAAATTTTAAAAATAGTTTCACTGGAATAATTCTACAGTTTTTAGTTTCTGATTAGTGCTGATCAAAAGTTTTCAAATAAAAGAAATGCTAAATTCGGGTAATTAAACCTATCCCACGAGAAAGCTTGAATATTCATTATCTATCTGCTCTCATCATTTGAAAAAAAGACTGAATTCGTGGAAGCATTAAGCAAAACAACAGGAAATTAGTGACAGTCGGAAATTTCCAAGTAACGAAAGAAAACCTTCTCAGACTCTTGAAACGGAAATCATTTGACAAAATTGAAGAGTCTATGTAATCGTTTGTTTTAATTTTAATGAACTGATATTACAATTTTTGCAATCAAGAATTCCGGTAGCGAACATCAGAAATTAGTAAATAAGGTATAGTAAGAAATGTTTAAATCGCAAATTCAAAAATATCATATGGAAATTATTCTGATGAGAAGAATTTGGTATAAAAGCAGATAACATTTTCATTTCATTGATGTTCAGGCTTTTTCATCACATTGAATTCCAAAATTTTATTGATAATGTATTCGCGGTTTCACGGAGTGTTTTGATATTGTGATAACTGTGATACTTTTGTTCATTGAGCAGATTTCAATTTTTTTATTAAAAAAATGAAAATGTCAACAAAATGCACAATTAATCTCATTTATCTGTCATAAGTTAGTGGTGGTGCATGCAGTGTTTTTTATATGACTGATTAATGCAAATTATTCAAAATTTTTCAAATATTGTTTTCGCCAAAATATTTTTTTAATGATGTATAATATAAGCACTCCACTCTCCTTCAACTTCAAAATAGCTCAGTGATACCTTTCATAATCGTTTTCAATATTTTATACCAAATTATATGAGATTTTTTGACTCAAACCTACCTATCAACGATTAATGAAACTTTCTGAATTTTGCCTATTGCATCCAAAGAATGCAGCAATACTTACTTCATTTCGACTCAGAAGACTCGAAATTCCAGTTCATCAGTAATTCTGATAGTGAAGGTTAAAATTCGTTTCGAAATTTTTGCTGACAAACTTGGAAGAATTCGAAACTAGATTACCTATAATAATCAAGTTTCTTCCTATTAAGATCTGTTTGATGAAAATCTTTGACTTGTGAAATTTAAAAATTTATTTTCTCAAACTTTCTGCAAATCAAAAAATTTTCAATACACAGTTTTTGCTTTGTTTTATTTTCGAAAATCTCAATCATTTCATGTGCTTCTGAAAGTACAAATAACTTTTAATATCTCTCGAATAGTATTTATTTTATTACAACTGCTCACTTATTTGTATGCATAGGCAAAATTTGTAAATTTAATAGTAAGCATGATGTAAGAGAACAAGGAATAAACTTATTGAAAACACAAAAGAAAAAACAATCTTACAAGCAGAAATGAGATCTAATTAGATTAGCAAATGAGGGATGTTTAATGATTCGCAAATTGTTCAATGAGACGTCTGTCGTCAATAACAGTTAGCACTGGATTATGTAAAAAAAATTACAAATTACTCCAGAAAATAAAAAATGAAATGAAGAAATTTACTTTTCAAGTAAATGAATATAAAACCTTTTTTTTTTAGAATTTCAATTCTAAGCAAAAAAGATGCAAAGAAAAAAATGTAGCAAATATTTTAAATCACCGAACAACAATAATTTATATATACAAAGCTCTCTACCGCGATAGTAAAACAGTAAGTAGTAAGCATAGAACTTCTAGATTAATATGGAAAAGAAAAACAAATTATATTATCAAATCGTGAATTTTACAGAATATTATTTATGACTGTATTAAGAAGTTTGTCTTTTCGCTTATTCTCTTTATTAGTATTATTATTATATAAGCGTATATTCTTCTGTACATTAACTATTAGTTTTCACTTAAATGAACTAAATTTTATGGATAACAGCTGCAACAAATAATAAGTCACTAATACATGAATCCATTATATTACCAACAACTTGCATAACTCCCATTACCGTAAGGATCACTCCCATCCTTTGCATATATTCTTAGAAAAGTAAAAACAAAATTTTCCCATTTCAACACATTCACTGACTGGAAGCTTGTCTGTCTTGCTATTTCATTAATAAATTATTTTGCAAATTATTTTCAGATTATTAAATAGATTATTTTAGAATTTTGAATTAAAATGAGAACAGAAGAAATCAGTAATGATAACAGGAGAGATTAACTACCACTAAATTGTATTGTATATATTATGCAATAAGAAAAGAGAAAAAAGAATTAATTCAAGTTGACAATGTATCTGTTAAAAAAAAAGAAAATTAGGAAAGAAAAACATCACTGATGCATGGTAATTTCGATTTGCGGAGCACTATCTTTAATTCGGATACGAGTTGCATTCGGATCGGTACCAGCAAGTTGCTGATCAGCTTCCAAAACGGAAAACAACGTATTCATAATATATTTGTGTGCTGCTAGTGCTAGCTGAGGTGATCGTATCGTTTTCATCATATCTACCCATACCCGACCTGTAAATATTCAAAAAAAAAAATTCACTTACGAAATTAAAAAAAAAAAACTAAAAAGTTTGTAAGCTTAATATTATTTGAAAGCAAAATGCATGTCAAATATCATAATAAAGAAGTATAGAATAATTAAGGTCAGACTACTGCGCTTTTTTTTAAATGATAAAGAAATCCAGAAATCTAACATAAATAACAGCAAAACATGATTAAACAAAATATGAATTATTCATCCTACCAACATTCTCCCATCTTGAAGAACTGTCGCATAATGGAGGAGGTGAGAAATGTTGCTGTTGTTGCAAATGATGAGGATTCGGATTTAAGCTATATGATGGTAATCCATCAGGGTTAACTCGCTAAAATAAATTATTAAAAAACATAAACGAATAGAATAAATAATCTTCTAAAGAATACTTTAATAAAGAAAGTAACTACAACCAAAAATTAAGTCAAAAATTGAATAGTATATGTTAATCGTAATAAAACTGAATGGTATATGTTAACAGTACCAGAAATTGATTAATAGATGTTAATCGTTAGATAAAAAAAACTGGAATTTCTTCCTTGAAGAAATAAATTTGGATTGAGAAAAAAGTCTTACTACAGATCGCAAAATCTCTGCAACTGTCTCGCCTGTTGGAACAGCAGAAAACGTGTTGTTAATGGAGCCAGAATTTTGCTGCAAAAAAATGAATTAACTAAGCACATATGCATGCATAACTGATTTAATAATTTTGATTGCATAATAACAGAAAGCTAAATCTCTTCTGATGGAAATCTAAAAGCTAAAATACTGCAATACCACTGCGTAAGCATCATATCGAGATCTGAAATCTATCAACTTCCAGATGGAATAAGAAAGTTCGATCCAAATTTAGACAATTATATCAGTTTTCAAAATTTGCCTGAATAGAAATTCAAAATAGCTCCCTAAAGATTTTAAATGAACATCTAAGTCAATTTTGGAGGAGTAAAAAATATGAGAAAATAAACGAACATTATGCTAACATACATGTAATACTGACTGCTTCTGCTGTTTCCATATTCTACGAGGATTTCTGTATGCTTCGTAGCGCTGTGTTCGCATCCGTGTCTTAAGGACAGGTGTTGGTTGCTCCGCAGTGCTATTGTTACTGCTCTGCGGTAAGCCATCAACGGATGCCGTTGGTGATGCTGATTGCTTGTCATCATAATTTTCCGGTGATTTCGTACTATCAGCAGCAGAAGCTATGGCGATGTTATCCACATCAATGCTGTAAGCAGTTCTTGTATAACTGCAAGTAAGTTCATCAAGGTCAAGAAATGAAGAGAAATATAAACGACAAAATTAAATATAAACTCTCAATAATTATAACAGAAGTTCTCTAATTATTCATTTGGAAAAATTGGCAAATAACATTATTTGTATAAATTTTAAGAGTCTAATCATCCGACTGTATACTTAAGAAAGGGCTAAAGACACAGTGCTGTTTTGGTAAAAAGATTTAGTCAGTACGAGGTATAATTTAGGCACATAAAATCTAATTTTCGATCAACACAGCAAGAACAATTTTTTTGTAACAATCCATTACAAAGCTTCAAAATTTATTATATGAGACTGGACTTTTGCTCTACCCAGCTAGATTAGTTGCTTTATGTGGGTAATATTAGAAAAGATCACCAAAGTAAAAAGTTGTCTGGAATTAAAGACTGAACACATAACGAAATTGTACCGAAAAAAGAAACGAAGAAAGAAAGAAAAGAAAACTAACTTTCCACTCAATTCATTTTGATCAGTGGTTGTGAAGGGATGAAACGTGGGATCAACCAATTCGTATTTCGCTGTGAATTCAGTTTCTGTAAGTTAGGACAAAATTAAAAGAACGGAGTTATAAGAGTTTCATTCTAATACAATCATAGCTTAGTTAAGGTAACTTGTTGCTTGGACAACAAAGATGTTAGAAACAAAGTTGAAACCACATGAAAAGAATAAATGAAACGAAATTAAATAACAAATTATTGAACTGACTTCGTTCCTCACCAGTTCCAAGTGGTATAGCTAATACTGCATCTCCTTTTTGCTGAAATGTGCAACAAATAAGCTTTAGTAAATGGATGGCATACATTCGGAATTGATTTCGAATCAATCTTTTACCATTCATTTCCATTTCATTTAATTTAATTAGTTTCAATTATTTCTCATTTTGACTCTAGTGACGACATAAAAGCATTCTTACTGAAATATTAAATAAATCAAATTGTATTACGACATAACGAACTTACAACTGCGAATAATAATATCATTCATTATATGATAATCGCTAATTGTCTTTGTAATAGCTACCCTTTGACAGCACGTACTTTTCTACGAAAAAAAAAAATGCTTTCAAGTTGTAACAAAAATACTTTGAGAATTGGTAAAGTAGGACATAGAATTATGCCTTAAACAATGATAGCCAAATGCAGGAGTTAACAAACGTTAAATTTTAATGACTAGTTATTGGCTAAGTAAATAATCGTTATAAAGCTAACATTATCAACTTTCTTTTGAAGGTTAATTGCAAAGATTTTTGCAAAAAATATGCTATGATAGTAAGAAATCCCAAATAAAGAACCTGTAGAGAATCTGACAAAGTAATAGGAAGCATTGGTTCAACAGCTTTTGAGATTGTTTGCTCAGCATCAAGAACAGCTTGTGCAGTTAAGAATGTATCCACCAGATGTGCAACATTTGATGATGACGGTAAGTGATTGGCTCGTGCTACCGCTAATGGTCGATACCATTTGGTCTGTCTACAAATATAAAGAGTTGAAATACAAGCATACATGCTACTCGTAAGTTATATCAGAAAAGTTTGATATGTAACAATAATAAGATCTATTATTACAACTATTATTAGCAGTAAACACTGAAAAAAGAAGGCAAATAATTGAATAGTTAAGTTTTCTTAAATAGTTGTAGACAAAGACTTTAGTGTTTCGCTTCGAAATATGGCCAATTTGTTGCATTATTCCGATGTTTACCATCATATAAAATCCTTACTCATATTGATCTCGTAAAAAGCTCATCGCTTCGAAATATGGCCAATTTGTTGCACCATTTCGACGTTTACCATCATATAATCGTCGACGATATTTTTCGCTTAATTCGCGCCATGCTGATGCCACGACTTCAGCCGTTACTGAAAGAGAAACAATTCGAAATTTTACATGCATGATAAAAAATTAGCAAACTATAAATGAAAATTTCAAGCATTAATATCGATAATGGCTCAATTGCTTGCTTGTTTTTCAAATAAAAGCCTCTTCTTATAAAAATAATAGGACGGCACAAATAACGCTAATAATGAGACGTTAGTTATAGCACGGTATAAGGCAAACCAACCATATTATCTCAAGAATAATCTTAATTCTTGACCTCAACTATTTTTTAAGTGTTAACTGCAGTCCTCTCACGTTGAAAAAAGTAAGTATAATATTTCAATAATTACGGATGTAAAACAAGTCATATAATAAGGTGCAAAAAAGAAAACTTCGGACTTTAACTCTGACATAAAAAGAACCTTATGTAAATAGATCATAACAGCAATACTTCTATTACCTTTTAATTTAATTTCTAATCCTCATTCAATTATTGAATTCAAATTCTCAATTTTAACAAGAGATGTGTTACAAAAGTAACTATTTTAGTGAAGAAAATGTACCAACCAGCTTCCAAATTGAGCTGCTCTGCAATTTCGGCAAATCGATGAATTTTTAAATCGAAATGAGTAATGTATGTAGTGGATGTTCGATCCCAAATACTCGGATCTTGTCGTATAATATTGATCAGTTCGAAAATTGCTTCTGAACCACCAGCCGTTTCGACTTGTTCCATTGATTACTATCGGACTGAATCACCTAGAAATAATTCACATATATTTCTAAGAAAATAACAGTGAATAGAATATATTCGTATCAATATGTTGTTATTAGGTTCATTTTATATATGAATGAATGAGTGCTACACGTATATCTCCAATAAGTTAGTAAATAAAACAAACGGATATACTATTATTGATTTTGAAGAAGCCATCAGTGCAACTCGGCTATTACTGAGTGCAGTATGAAGATAGTGCAATTGCATGCAGCAATGTAACTGCATACTTGTTAAACGAGCTGAAAAAAAAAAGGCAGTTAGACATGAGAAAAAACTTATTTGATTCAATAATTGACTGAATTAATCTCGCGGTTAAATTACTACTATTACTAAGAAAAGTGTTATTACTACTAACAGAGTGTTCCGAAGATGTTTGAAACATGCAAAAGTTTCAGAACCTCAAATTACACATAATATATTATAACAAATATCATAAATGTAATCAACAAAATGCTGACTGAACGTAATTTACGGCAGTGATCAACTCACCTTTCTTGAAATGATAAAATGAATACAAAGGTTAGATACAAAAATTAAAAAAAAACGCATGCTAATCCTTGCATTAGTATTTAAACATTTCAAATTAGAACTTTTATCAACCAAAAAAAACCAAGCAACATATTATTTGCAATCAAAAAATGCAAAATGATATACTAATCCGGAAAAGGAGATCTATGAGACAGCACGAACAATCCGGAAACTGAATTAACAAATAACTCAAAATGTACAAAATGACACGCCGTATGATTCTACTTCAACATTTACAACCGTTGGAGTGCGTACATATACATAAGTATACATGTATATGTGTATGTATGTGTGTATGTGTATGTCTCTATGATATGTATGTATGTATGTGTGCGTACGCACAGGCGGGTGCACGGAGGGTAATAAAAATATTTATTGCAATGCACTTTGTGTGCATGCGTGTGTGTGTGTGTGTGTGCAGCGTTATAGAGAGTAAGTGAAGTGAGGAGAGTAAAGAGATATACGTTAAATGAGAATGATGATTACCAATACTATCAATTAGATTATTGGACATAAACTGCAAGTTGCGTGTTACGTGCGTTGGTAAATATAATATTAACAATATCGATTGAAGTAATACTGAAGAATGCATGCAATATATGCATTACTGCAATTGCATGCTATATAAAATGCTATATGAGAAAATATCAAAATTATAATAACTAATTGCTAAAAGCAAGTAAAATTTGTGAATAGAAAAATGCATGATATAATGTCTTTTTTGCATTATGTATTACTATTGTAAGTAAACAAATTATACTTTTTCAATAATTAAATTAATGATAATAATTTATATTAGTAATTAATGAATAACTTGATAATGCTGTACGATTGAAAAAGTTTATTTTCAAATTAAAATAAAATTTATAACAATTACATATACAGTAATAATGGTATGTTACAGTCATATTTTATGTGTTTTTTTTTTCTTTTTTTATATGAATTTTAATTATGTTAATTTATTATTCTAAATGAAAAAAAAAGCTTTATTTGTGGCAGTGTAATACAATATAGAAGCATTTTTATACGATATTATTTGAAGCACTTTTAGCAGTCAGAAAATAGAGCACACATACACATATACATATATATTGTACAATTTTACACAATTAATAAATCAATTAAAAAAATTTAAAATTAATTATGTTTTAAATTTGCTGCACATACACGTTTTTGTAAAGCATAAACAAAATGTAAAGAGATTAATTACGCATAAGCAAGCAAACAAACAAACAAACAAACAAATGAGCAAACAAACAAACAAACGAATAAATAAACAGATAAACAATACTACATTTATAATATCAGTTTAATGATAACATTATCAGCATTAAAAAATTTCATTAATTTGAGATCAATCAATTATACTAACAAAAAATTTCAATGATATTAACCAAACATCTTATCTATTCACAAATAGAATGAATAAATAGGATGATTTAATGTTAAAAGTAAAATGATAATCACTTTCCGAAAATCTGTACTTAATCCGTATCCGACATTTGTCTTAATGAATTATATTGTCGTAAATGATTGAAGTATATTGCCATTAAATTAATTAGATAAAATAATAAATTTAATCAGTTTTTATAAGAAATATTACAAAAAATTGCCACTTTTTTATAGAACTTATGATAAACAAAAGAAAATAATGATAACCTAGTAAATAGTATTAACTCAGTCTACAATATATATCCTATTGTTAAAATTAGAAAAAATTTTTTAAATTTAATTTCTTGTTTTGAATTTTTCTAATTGAGGAAAATTCTAAATAAATATATATTGTCATTTATTATTTCTGTTTATTTGTTCAATGTTTTTACAGTTATTCTTTAATTTATTATAAGAATAATATTAAAAATTGAAATAATTACAGTAGCCTGTAATAATTATAAGTACGATATATTTTCCAAAAACTAATTTCTAACATTAATTCAAAAGCAAAATAATCGAAAAAAGAGAAAAACTTTTTAAGGCTAATTATTGAAATACTGTCGTACTAATTAGCAAAATATTACTACTGCATAGGGCATTTCGATTTCAAATATAACCGATTTCGTATACAATCACATTTATTTGCTGAGATCAACAATGTTTAGATCAAGTTATACAAATATTAAAAAAGATTGTGCAAATATTGATGAGATCATTATTGATTAATTTAAAAATTAAACTTTTAATTTCCACTTTTTTCCTTAATTTCAAAAAATTTTTCGATATATATTGTTAGAAAAAATTATAAAAAATAAACGAACTCATGGAAAATACGTACATTAATTTGATTTCAATAGCATTCAGATAACTTATGAATAATCAAACGTATCTATTTATGACTTATGACTCATTATTAATAATTATGCTAATTAAATAAGTTTTTCATCTTATTGCTTTCATTTTCCATGTTATTCATTGTATGCGATTAATCTTCAATGAGATAGCATAATTATATGTTGTTGTTAAAAATTAAATTCTAGAAAAAAAAGTCATTCGTGCATTGTCTTAAAATATCGAATAAGAAAATTTAAAATGAAACGAATAAATATCTGAGCATTTTGAACTGCATTAATAATAATCAAAAACTGAATAACCATTTTTTTTCCTATTTATTTTTCACTTTGATTTTTTTCCATTTGTTTTTGAAGAATATTTTATTTCTATCAGAAAAAGTTTCTTGCTTAAAAATGATATCATTTATACTGAATAATACGATCATTTTAATTTATTGCATATTGCACTCACTCATTTTCAAAAAATATTTTATTTATTATTTCACTCAAGATTCAAAAAAGGTCATCTAAAATGTTGTCAATTGTTATTTGAATTTATTTATTAT
Source organism: Wuchereria bancrofti (assembly GCA_005281725.1). NCBI lineage: Eukaryota > Metazoa > Nematoda > Chromadorea > Rhabditida > Onchocercidae > Wuchereria > Wuchereria bancrofti. The sequence goes on from SSBO01000001.1 coordinate 8,103,865, forward strand.
TATTATTTTTTAAATATATGTTTCAACTAATTTTTAAATTCAGTCTTCACCACATGTTAACATTTTTAAGCTAAGAAAATATCTCGTCACTATGAAATAGAATTAATTTACAAAACAAAACGAGATAATGATAACTTTTTTTCTATCCAAATTTATAAATTTTTAAATATTAAAAATTATTTCGTAATAGAATAGCACCATTTCTATTTTTTTTTTTTTAATGATACTGTCAACCTATCAACTGGATATCAAATCGTAATTTCAGCAATTTCATGGATCAGCCACAGATCAGTAGCTAGCGGCTTCTTATTGTATTAGTTGAAATTGATATATTCATAAAACGATCTGAAACATGATAGATGAGTGGAAGAAAAAAGTGATGAAAAGCATAATCAAAATTGAAAAAATTTAAAAAGGAAATTGAGATTTAAAAATTTCTTTCCCTTAAGCATAACAATAGCGTCATAAATCTACGTTATAGAACTACAATACTTATATATAATCTTAATTAGTAATAATATTTTCTAACCAATAGAAAAAAGTATTAGAAAAAAAAGTAACGGCAGAAATCAAAAAAAAAAAATGGATAATAAGAATTAAAAAAAACATAAACTAAAATTTAATCAAACATCAAAGAATGCTTTTCAAATTATGTTAATATGCCAGAAAATTTTTTAATTCCAAATTTTGAATTCAAAAAAAAAGAAAAAAGGAAAGAAGCAAAATAAAGACAGAAATAAACTATTAGGAAAAAAGATCAAAGAGAAAGAAACGAAAAAAAATTAAAGAAGATAAACCATAAAAGAATAAATTTATTAAATTATGATGAATAATAACATTAAAGGAAAAAAAGCCAATTAAATAATTTCTAATTAAATTCTACCTTTTTTTGCATATTATAATACATTATTCTAAAGCATAATGTTTTAATTCAGCAAATATTTCAGTAAAATAAGTTGTTGATGAATTAAGTCGTAACATATCGGCACTTCGTTCATTTACTATTTGCACACATCGATCCCAGAAACGATCGCGATCCTACAATTTCCATTATTTGTTCACTGACAATTTAAAAAGAAAAAAATTTTTTTTTGCAACGAAAAAAAAAATTATGCATTGCAGTATGAAATTATCATTTTTTTTTAATTTTAATAATTCTCTATGCAAAATTTTTATTCTTTAAAAAAAGTAAGGGAAAAAAGCGCAAAAAACAAAAGTTTTTTTTTCTTTCTCCTAAAAATTTTTTCTTTTTTTTTTTTACTTTCGAGCTTAATGATTATTTTGTTAGAGGTATTCCTCTTTTGAGAATGTATGAATACATTAAAATTTGTTGATGAACGCTTTTAAAATATTTTAATCGAATAAAAAGAAGTTAACATGCTATGATAATAGTTTGTCTGTAGCATTTCCATTTTAGAATTTTGTACGTGTTTATTTATTTACCTACATATTTAATCATCAGTTTTTAGTGATATATAAATTTACGTTTGTTTATTTTCTTCCTTTTCTCTTCTCTTTACAATTAATCTTTGAAAGCAGTTTTGAAAGTTTTATTCAAACAATATTTTAACATGTTTTTATTTTCATTAATTAACTAACATTTGTAGTACAAATATTTTAGATCAAATATATCGTATGGTTAATTTTTGAAGTACTTAGTAAATATTATAAATATATGTGACTCTTTTCTTTTTTTTACCATACAATCTAATGAAACATTTGTTGAAATGTTGTCAATGAAACTTCTTTTTTTTTTTTAAAAAAAAAATAACATATCAGTTAATTTGTTTTTAAAATAAAGTTTGAAAGTTGAAAAATTATCTGCATCGTATATAAACGGAATTATTTTGGTTACAGTTTTTTGGATATAATTGTTTTGAAATGAATTATTTGTACAAACGGATATTGTGAATTTTAGAGCCATTTGAAAATTTCAAGTTATATTTATATACAGAATCGAATATTCTCGACATAGCTATTTGAAATTTTTAATTTACAATTTTTGTATTTTGATTGCTATTTCAAAATTTTTCCTTTCTTTTTTAATTTGTTTGAATCGAAGAAATAAACTGAACCTGGTCAACAAGAAACGGTTTCAATGGATAGGAAATTTCATTTCCAATATAACTATAACTTATATAAAGACAGGTGAGTACAACCGATTGCAACTCTTCCACCGTTTTTATCGTTTCATTATTACTCACCATACTTTTCACCAACATATAAACAAAGACTAAATTTGCCGGATTAATAAATGCTACATCTTGCCAACCCTAAAAAATATCTTAATGATGTTAACCAAAAATAAAAAAAAACTACTTTTGAAAATAATTTAATAATCCTAATTAAAACAAAAATTTTCATATACAAGTTTAAGTATTAGTTTAATTAGATTGACATAGTCATGTGATAGTTGCTAATAAATCAATTATCATATTATTTTAATCCTTTTTTTATTCAAAATTTTATGATCTATTTGAATTAAATTTGAAAATTAAAATTTCCACTTATGAAATTTTTGTTAAAGAATTAAAATACCTGTAGCAGAAGTGCTCTATCAACGGTCCTAAGCCACATAACAAGTTGAGCAGGCTCAAAATGTCGAATATGGCATTGCTTTGATAGATACTGTCCAAGGCCACGAAGTAATTCTGACGTAGATGCCTGAATCACTGTTCTCCTCTTTACATTATCATTTGGCACCAATGCTGTAAAGCATAAAATATTTTATTAGCAATATTTCGAAGAATAAATAGTAATTATCAGATGGTGAATATTATAGCCATAATTATTAATGATTATTGGTATATATGATTACTTTTTATAGACAATTACTATTTTCACATCAGCGTCAATTATTTCATTTTTTTTTAAACTAATTTCAAATCAACTATTTTATTATTTATGTTTTTAAGTCAAATATTTGCTAACCAATTTAATTTATTTAAAATGGTATAAAATAAATTGAGAACAACAAAAATTATTGAATATATGGCATTTTCATAAACAATTACAAACAATCATCTAATCATTATTATAATCACTTAATCATAATAATAATTAAATTATTGTAGTTTTCATTCATTATTTGTAAGCATACTGTTGCATAATTGTGAATAATTATGATTATTATCAAAAACGACTATTACATTGATTATCAACAATATGCTTACTTTACCTTTTGCGGTACAATTCGTGGTAATTTTCTTGCAGGATTTATAAGTTTGTTTATCATTTGTCGAATCAGTATTACCCGTTGCGGCAGCAATATTATCATTGTTTACCGCACAACTACTACCAAATGGTTGTTTCTGGGCACGATGTGTTGGTGACAACGGTGTATTTGCTTGCGGACCAATAGGACTGATTAAATTATTGTTAACAAAATCCTAAAAAAAAATGTTAAATTTGTATTAAAATTGTGCATTTCATTCGTTTCAGTATAAATGCTAAGATATAAGTTATTCAATTTTCTGAAAATCTATCAGCAAAATTTGCAAAAATTTTAATTTTTTATGAAGACATTTAATTACAATATATCGATTTAACAAGTATAAGTGTTATCAGTGACTTGATGAATGAAAATTGGTAGAAATTTGCATACGACATTTTAATGCTGCTAACTAATTTTACACAAATGAACATGCTTAATAAGTTGACAGAGGTGTGAAAAATTGAAAAATGAAATTGAAATCCTTTATGTATAAATTACATTATTAAGAAATACATTATAGTCAATTAAATTCATTCCTGATTTAATCAGTAATGTACATATCATTAAAAATTTCCTAAGAATTACCAGTTAACAAAATATTTCAGAAAAATGACAATTCTAACTCTTTAAAAGAGTTGTACAAGAGAGGAAATTCCGCATAATTTAATCACAACTGATCAGAATAATTCTCCAAAGTTTCAACATGTAAGTATATTTTATCACTGATAACTTTTATAACAGATTAGATCAGATAGATCAAGAAACAAGGAAACAAACATAGTCATATTAGACCGAGAGTGTTATATTCATCAAAATTAAAATGAATTGAAATGATTCAAATTTTCGCATAAATTGAAATCTAAAAAACAAATGAGGGAAAACACTGTAAATAATAATGGATGAGACAAATATTGATCATAAGTAATGTGATATGATTATTGTTTAGCGGTAAAAGAAAGCAAATAATTAAGTTTTTAAGTCTCAAAAATTTTCATACTGAAATCAGTGCTTAGAAAAATTTAATTTATTTCAGTGTGAAATAAAGTGGAAGGAAATCGTTTTGCATATATATAATTGAAATCTTAGAGCTAATTCTGTTACAAATGCTGTAATTATTGCTCGACATTTCTTCAAACGTTTATAAATAGACTGCATGGTTATTTAATATACGTTTAACGGTCACGTTTCATGCAAAAATTCTATGCTTAAGTAATAAATATATTGATAAGTGCTAACGTTACTAGAATTATGTTTTACGTCGAAATTGAGTACTGAATGGACATAGAAAGAAGTAATTTAAAGTATTCGCAAGAGTTTGTAATCTATTTGAAATTAAAAAATGATTTATAAACAATCAACAAAATAAACGCTTAATTTAGTTTGTTCACAAATGAATCCGAAACTGTTAATTACGTAAAAATGAGAACTTAGACATGAATGAAAATTTGAATAATTTTTATAATTGATATTTCACAGTAATTTTAATTGATGAAAAGAGCGTAAGTGACCTTACGATATGTAATAAATAATATCGGGATGTTTTGTTAATTTAAATAATTAGTTTCAGGCAATACTTTCTATGCTTTCTAGAATTCCTATAATGTGAAACTATTCTTTTCTGAATAAACATAAAGTTCACTAATGAAATTGGATAATTTTTTTCCTTTGAAGTCAAATTAATATAACAATTTAGAAATAATCAAATATAAATTGTTAGCAATTTTTATTTGATTATAGAGAAAAAAAGTGATGAAAATATTATAAAGGAATGAAACATTTTAAATAAAAGTAAAAAATAAAATTTGATAGAATGATTCAGTGAATTTTAATAGAATCAGAAACCATACGCTGTTTTAATTCATTTGAGAAATGGTTTTAATCGGTCTTTTTGTATCATTGTGATGATTAAATTCCAAACAAAAGTTCCAACAAAAAAGGAGAAAATATCTTTCAAATAAAAATGTTCCATAAAAAAAAGTGAAAAAAAAGTAAGTAAATAAAAATGATTCGATGCAAGAAAAAAAAAATAAGATGAAAAGGATTAGTATTTAATTGGATAGCTTTTTAATTTGCAATTTAACACATATTATTAAATATTTTTCTTTGTTTCGATTAAATTTCGTTCATTTTCGTGTAAACAACACCAATTTCGATGCAAATTAATTTAAATAATTTTTGGATAAATTTATTCAGAATAGTTTGGCAGTTAATTAAAAAATAATAATGTAATGTAATAACTTTGAGAAAACAAAAAAAAAAAAGGAAATCTATTAGATTGGAAATGATTGATAGATGGCAGAAGGTGGATATTTCCTATGAACTACTTTCATATGTAATTGAATACTTGAAACATATTCATATATAATTAAATACTTGCATTAGAAGGATTTAATCTTAGGATTGCTAGAAATGAATACAATAATAACTTAATGAGTCAAATTTAATATTCGAATGAGATATATGATGAAAATGAATTGAATGAAAATTGGTGCACTAAGCAATTTCATTCGATTTATGATAATTGTATAACCATAGATTATGCACATTTGAAATTTTAATTTTGTATAAACTTTTGAAATAAAAAAAAAAACAAAAAAAAAATGTATAAAAAATTTTTGTACAAAAAAAAGTCACTTTTGAAAGCATTAGCCAGTACTTATGATACAAGAAAAAAGAGCAAAAATTTGAAATCAAAAGTGATAAAATTATACAGAAAATATTCCATTAAACATTTTTAGTTTTACTTTGAATAACAAAAATTTTGAAATTATTTGAGAAATCATTTGAATAGTAAAAGGAAAAGTAAATAAATAGAATTTGCAAATAACCTGTTTATTAAGTTTTAATTCTCGTTTGATCTCTTTCCGGATACTGTAATAGTTTGGTATAACAGTTGCCGTGTCTACGATAACTAATGAATTTCGTCGATTCTTCGTCGGATTTGTTACTGTTGGTTCATACTTTTTATAATTTTGATTACTATCTAAAGTTACGGATAGTTGAGTATATGGTAGCTCACGTGAGCATTTTTCTGCTTGATTTGTAGCCAACAGTAGCATAGAATCGGTGGAACGTGATGTTACCGTTGAACCTCGTTGTTTTTGCGCTTGAGCTTGCATTTGAAGCTAAAATTATAATCATTTAAATTATTTCAACTAAAAGTATTGCTGTATTAACTATTGCAGAATTTTACACTATGCTTTCGATAAATTTTATTGATTTCATTTGGTACATATCTGTTCAAAGCACATTTGGTTATCAATTAATTATCAAAATTTATGTTTAAGACAAATTTTTAAATACAATTAAAATGATTGAAAAGCGATAACAAAATATTGTAAAAATTTAATGACATATTAAGAAAAAAATCAAATTTATGAATTTTGACTTAATTAATAATTGAACGGCTAAAGAAATATGAGGGAGAGAATTTTCAATCAAAGAAGCAAAAGAAAAGAAAAAAGAAACTTCAAATCGTTAATGTTATTCTAGTATCCTCAGTGAATTTATACAGTTACTATTGCTTATGCAATTAAATTGCTAACTAGCCCATCAATTTGCTAGGCCAACATCTTGAATAAGGCAAATTAAAGCCTTGGACAAAGTAATAATGCTTAATACAATGAGAAGAAAAATGGAAGTAGAGAGAGAATGAAAATGTAATTTGGATTGTATAAGTATTACAGAGTTGTGATGAAAATGAACCTTCATATGTGTAATTGCATTTTTTCTTTTCTTTTTTCTTTTTTTTTAAAAGTAAGCTATTTTCAATTAGTATTCTTTTAAGGTTTGAAAAGAAGGAAAAAGAAAAAAGGCATAGAAATAAACAAAGAAAGTAAAGAAAATGGTATGTATGTTTCAATTTCGAAATTGTCAAATTTTCATAAGGAATGAAGAAAACCATTTTTAATATCAAAAAAAAAAAAGAATATTCAAAATTTCCTTTTCTTTATTCATTTCTCTCCCTTTCTCTTTACCCCTCTCTATTCCGTTTTTCTCTCCCTCTGTCATACCTGTTTTTATTTTTACCAAACAACGAGAAGGCATTGCATTGAATTGTCATGCTTATTTATTAATTATTGAACAAAGAAGACAAAACAGAAGTTTAAATAAGTTATGCTAGGTGAGAAAGAAAAGTAAAGATTAAGATGAGAGCTTATTAATAACATAAAAATAATAATTAAAATGTAATTAAAAACTCATAAATGTCTCAAAAAAGTTAAAACATGATGCATTTTTAAGTGAAATGTAATTTACACATGATTAATTAACACTTTACTTAATCGATAGATTAATCCAATGATAAGGTTAAGTTCATCATAGAAAAAAGAGGATTCTATAAGTATGATTTAAACATTAAAAGAATACGGATTTGATAAATAATAATCCATATTTAATCATAAAAATTAACTGATAATTTTAGAACAGAATAACATGATTCAAAAACAGATTAAAAAAAATAAAAATAATCGAAATCATTTATTTATTTCAAACATTTCATATAACTTTTTCCTATATCATAATTCTATGATTAATTAAACGTATTTATTTACGCGTTCATATAAACGATTTTTTTTTTCCTTTTTTTTGTTTCTTTCTTTTATAACTTTCAATTTTTTAAACAAATTATTGCTTTTTTCCTTTCTAAAATTAAATTTAATAATTATTACATTAAACTAACTGTCCTTACAATGTGAAAAATATTCTCCTAGAAATTTTAATGAAATATCAAAGTATTTTTTGCAAAAATTCACTTTGATTTAGCAAATTTTAACGAAATGAAATCATGGAAAAGAGCGACATTTTTCAAATAAATGAGAAAAGCCTTAGGAAAATGGATTTTAAAATGATTCCATTAATTATCTTTTTGGCCTCTTTTTTTCATTCCAACTGGAAATGAAGCAAATATATAGGAAATGGGAAAAAACAGGCCTGTCTAAACATACATATTTAAGTAGACAGAAGCACAGACACCGACATACATACACATACACATACATACACAGATCTTTATGCAAATATGTAAAACTGCTTCATGGACATCATCATCTGGCTTCTTCTACCAAACTAGGCTCTATTAGCATCTCCATTTTACCACCAACACTCATCCCTCATTCATTTCCTGAGGCTCTTTCATTTTACAGAAAAGAGCAGATAACATCTTTTTCAATTCAGTTTTTTTTTTCTTACTTCTATCCAATAACTTTTGATGATTGCAAAATAATGTTAAAAGATAGGCTTAGGTTTAGAGAGAGAGAGAGGATGAAAAAGGATGAAAACAATGAAAAGAAATGAAAAATATTGGACATAAAAACGTGATGAATTAAATAAAAGTTTGAATTAGGGATGATTGACTGACTTATTAACCAGCTAATTAGTTGGTTGACTGGTTTAATTAACTTGACATAATTAATTTCATCTTATTTTATGTATTTAACCTTTTTTTGAAAAAAAAAATCATTAAAATCATTATTCAGTATTTCAAAAAAAGGGAAGATTTGGTGTTCCTTTTTTTATCAATTGATTAATTAATTGATTTTGTGTAATTACTCCTTTTGTAACTTTGCAAACGCTTTCTCTATTATTTCGAACTTTCATTCATTTCAATTTAAATTTCACGACTGTTATTTATCTTTCAAATTCACTTTCCTTCCTTTTTTTTAATTACTTATTCTAAAATTCACTGAATTCATTTTACAACAAGCATTTCCACTTAACTTAGCAACACGTGCGTTCCATAACGTTAACATATACCAATTTATTGAACAATTAATTTGATAACAAAAAATATTCTAGAAAAATATCCTAAATAACTTACAAAATTTGTACAAATTCTTGATCCTTTTAATTTTTAAATACCTAATTTAAAAATATATTGGATCGAATCAGATCATCCAATTAAAACTTTCACGTCGCAAATAAATGCTCAAACATTAGATGTTTTCATTCACTGATAACTTTTTCATCATAAAAAAAATCTCGAAATTCTAAAAAAAAGAAGGAAGGAAGAACGGAAAAAAAAGGCCAACCTGTTGCGCTGCTTTTTTAGACCAATTCCATCCTGCTGCAAATACCGATTGCTTCTTGGCTTGTATCGTTGCCAGTGGATGATGTTGAAAAATTGGTGGAGCATCTGGTGCCACAAACAAATGATTGCAGACACTAGTTGGCGGTCGATGGGGTAAAGGTGATGTTAAGGAAGCTCCCATACCTGGTTTGCTACGATTGGAAAAACTCAGTTTAATCAATTAAGACGAATTGATTCTTTCAGTTGATCGTTTCCAAAATTATTCATTCCAATACGAACAATAACAAAGGAAGAAAAAAAGGAATGGGAAAACTGATTTTTAGCAATGAAAATACATTAATTAAACAGGACAAATTCAGTAGTAAGTTTCATCAGCTCAGAAATTAGCTTTAGCTATTGCTCGATCCAATTATTGAGAAATTATTCAGAATATCCAATTAAAATAAAACATTTTCAATTAATTCGTTAAGTCAGAAATGTACCGGAAATAACAACGTTGGTTAGAATAGACGAATGTATATTTACATATATAATACTTCAATGAAAATTCATAACCTGAAAAATGTTAAAATTTAAAAGAAAAGAAGAAATATGTCATTTATATTTGTAATAAATGATTTGTTATTTTATGCATAAATTTCTGATTTTTTTGATTATTTATACCCAAAAAATTTTCATACTGCCATTTAATAATACTAATGACATAACAGTAGTAACGACAATAATGGTGGTAGCCATAACAAAGATAATAATAATTATGATAGCGATGATAGTAATAACAATGATAATAGTAATAATAATGACAATTAATAATAAATAATAATAATAACTAACAGTAGCAATAAATAATAATGATAACAATAATAATACGCATTTTCGTCCACTAAATTATAAGTTTAATATAAACAGAAATAATACATGATAATGGCATTACTAGAATGATACTTGATGAAGCAACTAAAGGATACTATTAATGTAGTTCTCGGGTTCTATTTTAGATAAGAATTGAATTTAAAAATAGTAATATCTCTTCTTTTTGCTATCATTTCCTTGTATTGTAGAGAAATGACAAATGGGAAACAAAGTTTACATATGTTAATAGTCGTAATTGAAATGATGATAGTGATAACATTCTGGGCGGGTAGGATAATGATAATTACACTGCCAAAAACATAATTGTTAGTATCAACCCGAAAGTATCAGTTGGATAAACGTGTAAAATAAGTGATAAGTCTTTTTTCATGTTAACAACTCGTTATCATATCATCTTTTCTTATTTCGGTTTCGAAAAGAAATGCAGAAGCTAAGTTACAAATACTTTCAATTTAGTTTTTAACAAGTTCAAGGAAGTAGAATCAGTTAGCAATCTCATTTTATAAATTTTGAATTTAAACAATTATGGTACAAGAAGAAATCACAGCAACATACAAATAGAGAAATACGAAAGATACAGATTGAGATTTCTCGGGTTTGTTAATCCTCTAAGATGTCTTGTTGAATGATACCTCAGACTTCACCTCAAAATATTTAACATATATCTAAACAATTAGATTAATCAGTAGATAATTTTTAGTTCCTTCTCTTTCTTTTTCTACCTTCCTCTTTTTCCTTTTTCATTCTCATCTTTTTTTCTCTTTCTCTGTCTATTCTCAACTATTTATTGTCACTCGTTCGATTTCATTTAGGTCATTTTGCAAAGTGCATCATCAATTCCGCTACTAACGGATAAATATTTTCTGGATGAAATAAACAACTTGGAAAACTTTAAAACTTACATTCAATTAACTTTATAGCATCCGTCAGTATTAAGTAAGAAAGTAATCATAATTGTTGTTACGATAATGTCAGCGGTGTGAGTCATGATGAAATAATTAAAATGAAATATTACATCACAATGCATTCCAATAATTTATTCGATAGGAAAGAATTGTTTGAAAATTTTACATTTACAACATTCTTTTATGGTTAATTATTCAAATTTTCACAAATTTCAAATATCAAAACTGTTTTCAAAATCTAATTTATTCAAGTGTTTAATTTCATTTTATGGAAAACGTCTTAAAAATTAAAATAATTATTTGATTGAATAAAAATGAAATGAAAAAAAAATATGAATAGACTGAATGAATAAGAAATAAGACAAATGGAATAATGATTATCGTTGTGATTGCAATGACCATAAGATGAGAGACGAGGAATGGGATGGTTGTTTGTGTGCAATTGGCTTTAGGCTTACATCCTTTAGAGGTTTATAGGCCCTAAAAGGCTAAGGGAATGATGACTCATAGGCATCTTATTTTGGCATGACTTGCTTGCATATAGGAACAGGCAAAAAATGATTATAAATTCAATTTGGTGATCACGTTTTCTTCAAATTCTTCACAATTTTCAATTTTATGGAATTCAGATTTTTTGTTGTTATTCCATTTTTTAATATTGCAAAAAAAAAGATTTAAATGTGAATTTTGCCATTTTTTTATTGCTGAAATTATTTGTATCTGTGGAAAATATTTGTATTGTTTCTCTACGCATGTACATCAAAACTAAATATTGAAAAAGATTTTGGTTATGTACGTTAAAAGTGCATTTTAGACTTCCAAAAATGATGAAAGCGAAATCTTCAAAATATTATTATTAGTTTTATTATTAAGTATCCCAGATCTTTCAAAATATTATCATGGAAGATAATAGATATTTTGTTAGCACATAGCAAATAATAATAATGATATGGATTTTTAATGCCGATATTGTTTATATTGATCAATATTATTTCATATCTTTCTTCCTTATTTATCTAAATATATCGATGAATTTGATGAGAGCTAATAAAGCTTGATTAGCTAAGCCAATATCGCATTTTTGCAACTAGAATAAAGCATAATTTTCATCAACTATCCACTTATAAGTGAGAAGAAATGAATGAATGAATATCAATGATTATATCTGATGATTCATAGAGAAACGTGAAGTATCACAGCTTATTTCTAGATCATTGAAAATACTGTCAAATAAACAGCAGCACTAGAAGCATCAACAGCATTACTTCAAATTAGGCCACTGAAAACGGATGACTTTCGTATTCAGAATATTTGAAATTAGAAGAAAGAGAGAGAGCGAAAGAAAGAAATTGAAAGAATGATGAGAGGAACAAGATGAAAGAAGGGTTGACTTCAGGATTGAACTATCGCAAATTTTATATTCACTTCGTCATTTTCATCTTTATTCTTAAACTCTGTCATATACTCTAGCTTTTACGGAATACTTACTAACAACTAAATGGTTTGTTAATTGTCACCATTGGCCAAAGACATCCTCGCTTAACAATGCTCGCAATAAGCCTAGTAAGTAGATTGACTCTATGGGTCTCTTGTGTGTTTTGCTTTTGACGAAGAGAAAGATGAAGATATAGATATAGTTGATTCGATTCGATTCGATTCGTTTCAATTCGTTTCATTTCATTTCATTTTCGTTTCATCTCTTTTATTTTATTTTATTTTATTTTATTTCATTTCATTCCATTTCATTTCATTTCATTTCATTTTTTATTTCACGTCATTCCATCCCTTCCAATTTGTCATTTCTTTTAATCGTTTTTTCTTTCTTTTTTTTTCTCATCTTTTTCCATTGGCCTTATTTAAACATATGCAAAAGAGCCAGTCATTATTTCATGTTATATGCATTCGTAAATGTTGTTTACAATTTCCAGTTATATTCAAATAAAGTATTATGAAACAACGCAAAATATAATCTTATCTAAACATGTAATCAGACAATATAATTTATATGTGACCCTACAAAGTCAAATATAAAAATTATTTTAAAAATGACTATAATGTTTCAAAAAAGAATGAGTGTGGAAATAATGGAAAATCTAAACGGAAACGCCAATATATTAGCCGTCCTTAATATCGGAATATTATATTTTTTAGTTTAATGGGTGCTTAGTATGATGAAACTAATTTTGACTATCGCTGCCATTTTTCTTCTGCTAATTGTAACTTTTGTCCAGTGAATTTTTTCATCGAAAAATTTAAAAATCCGAAAAAATGCAAATGCTTGGTGAGATTGAGATTTTTGATTCTCTGAGATATCTTATTGAATTTAACCCTGAAATTTCTGTGAAACGTGTAAAAAATTTGCCATCTTTTAAGGTAAATAAGGATCGAATGCTTCAATAAATTTTCAAACACAATAACTGATGCATTTAGGAATTTCGATACAACCGTGTCAGAAAAGTTGAATGAAAGAGCTGAGAGTTTTCCGCTGAGTCTGAACAAGTTGTCTCAAAGTCCCTCACTTTTCTGGTTGAAAGCGAAAATTACAAGTGTCCGAACAAAGGATCGACCAGATATTAGACGGTAGAAATGCCTATATATGGATGTGAGACAAGAGAGCCAAAAGAATCGAAACAGTTTATTTTTGTAGGAAGCTGATAATTGGAGAACTGAGATGCTACCAAGTTAGCTCGGATGTTTTGGACGTTTAATCTGATCAGTTGGAATTTGACGTCACCAAAATATTTAGTTGTAATATCTTTATATCAGATTTAGTGGAAATAAATTAATTTTTATTGAAAATAATGTAAATTTAAGTCATTACCGAAAAGTAGCGGTGCCTACCATTCTCGTCAGGACAATTCTCGAAGAAATTTTGGGTCACATCCTGAGAGAAAAACTGGAGATATTTTTTCAACTTAAATTACAAATGTAAACAATAAAAGTAAAAGCTGTCAATCGTTCTAACGCAGGGAAAATTCTCGAACATTCCACCACTCATTTAATTATTTGATTAATTAAATGTACTAAAATTGGATGAAATTTATTCAAAAAAATCATGAGCAAAATTTGAGATTTTCTACAATTAAATTTGAAACAAAATTCTAATTGAATTAAAACGTTTGCATTACTGAAAAGTGTTTTCGCTTAGTTCAAAATATAGCAATAATTCAAATATAATAATTTGAGGCACAAAACAAAAATAAAAGACAAAAAAGAAAAAATAACAGAAATTTCTTCGGTGACGTAGAAAATTCCCAAGAGTTTTATGTATTGATGAAGCAAAGTGATAAGACGAAAACATAAAACGCCACACTGACAAGTTTTGATTTGTTTTTATAGTCCTTTTTCATTGAGATACTTCATAACTTCAATTTTTTACCATTTTTAAGTAAAAAATATAAATAAACCAAAAAAATCTTAAATCGAAACAAACAAAAGCAAAAGAGTTAATGAAGAAAGAAAGCTTAAAATATCAAAAAAAGACGATTTCCTGGTACAAAATTTCAGGATAACAGCTACGATATATGTTATCATAACAACGTACTAACCATATGTTAATCACAACGAGCAGGAAGTGATACTTCTGAATTAACCTTTCCCCATTTGAAAATTTTGAATGTGATAAATTATACGAAAGACTTTTTACCGAAACTTTTTGCTACTTTTTTTTTACATACTTCTTAATATGTGAAACCTGCTGACAAAATATCTTGTTCCTGTGTTGTTACATAATCGATAGATGCGACGATCAATAGTACTTTTTGTACGTAAAGAAAAAATTTTCATTGTAATGTACAGTCTTCTGAAAATTAAGTACAGTTCAGTAAAAGAGCGACAACTGAAATATTTCAAAATTTCAGTGTTTAATTTAACTATAAATACGAAGTACGGAAATTTTGGTAAGGCAAGAAACGAATGTGAATTAGAATGGCTGTTAGACACTCTTCTGAACAATTTGTCTAGGCTTTATCTCATCGATTTCTTTGCATCAAATAGTTGGATGAATTTTGCATGGCAATTTAATGCTCCACAAGATAAAGGAATTGGAGCATAATTCCACTGAAACAACTATCATCCTTAATTACATGCATAACGTTCCATTTGAAGTGATTGCATAACTGTAGGCATTGTACCAAGATGAATTGTGAACATAAAATGAATTGTAAATACCACTCGAATGAATACCTTACCATTCGCAATAGGTATTAGATGATAATCAATCTAAATGACAAGCAGGAATTAATAAAATATGAAATCTAATCATATTCAATCATTTTTTGTTGATGCCAGAATCTTACCATCCGCGCTGGCTTCTTTCAAGTTATAGTTATAACTTCACAGAAATTGCTTTCAATCAAAGATATTTATTATTCTCTCATGAAATTGTATCGATGGCAATGATAAGAGATCCTCAGCACTGAAATAGCATTCAAATTCTAATTGTTTCTCGATAAAAGAGGCGTTAGAAACTTGTTGAATTCATCAAAAACTCTCTCCATTACTTTTTTGAAATGAAAATATAAGATTGACTGATTCATCCTGGTTAGTTCAGATGAGTTACAGTATAAACTGGGGATAACGGTTTAATTCAAATTATCTTATTTCAAATACCACAATACTTTCTGCTCTGAGCATAATAACTCAGAAGTCAGTGTTGCTGTTATCACCGGAATCAGTGTCAAATACAGATCTTTCCAGTTCAAATCTTATAGGTTCAATTGGTTAATTACACAGCGACTATGTAACACATAAAAAGTACATAGAATTTTGCAAAAAAAAAGAAAAAACAGGAAAATAGAAAACTTCCTAGAAGACATAGTTATTATGAAAAATTGATTAGTGCATTCAGTGGTTCGTTCTCATCGGCCAAATTATTTTCCGTAGCAAAACCTTCAAAATTTAAAAACACGCGAAATAATCTAAGTGTTGCCGAAAATTTAGCAAAATTCGTCGCATAAAAATGTTTTTTGAAACATTTATATAAAATGACGTTACAATTTCACTTTTTTTGCTTTGAAGAGAAATGACACGGACCAAAATTCATAAAATATTTGCTTTTCAATTCATCGCCAAAAATATTTTATTGGAATTATGACATAGAATAAAAAATAATCAGTTCAAAAGACAAATGAAACTGATCTTGGATTCATGGCAAACATTGTCGCGGATTTTAATATCGTGAAACTCTAAAATATAAGAGTAGGAAATAAGAGTAAGAAACATGTTCAGATGAACCGTTCGCAAATAATGCTTATATATTAAGCTCTTTGTTCTATCATGTTTATATCATGTTATATATAAAATCATGTTATACATATAAGCTCTTTATACATTGTCTCCAATAATGTTTGTAGTTTAAACTCTTTGTTTCTAATGCTTCTACCGTAAATCCTTTATACATTTTTTCCTACTTGATATTTAAACTTTAAATTACTTCCCCTTTCTTTGTTTACAATGTGACTATGACTATCCTTCAAGTCTAACGAAGAATTCACCATCACCACTCCCTTTTTAACATATATATATATGTTGCGGTATAAACAAGGACACCAAAAAAGATTTGCTCGATTTGTTTCAGTTCTTATAGATTATATTATGCTGTTGTTTCTGTTAACAAAGGAAATAATTCCTGTGTTACTCTACATATTTACATCTACATCCAACAAATCTCTGCGAGATCAGCAACCTCTCCATTACAATAAATTTTTTTAACTACAGAAAATGCATATCACAATACCACTCAATCCAACAATCAATTCAACTTAGTCAGGCAGCAGATATTTCCCCCGTTGTATCCTTTTATCAGTTTGTCAAATGATTACAAAATGAAAATAGAATCGATTGCATTAAAATGAAAATAATTTGACTTCGAAAAGGTTGACGATAAAAAATTTCAATTCTTTCAGCAACAAACATCAAATTTAAGGAAAAAAAAAGTTCCGTATTTTTGTGAAAGACGCATGATTAATTTTTTTTTAGCAAAATATTAGCGGCCGTGAAATTAATCGAACGCATAGGGCTGAAACAGAGAAATCATTCAAAGATATAACAATCATTCCCGTTAAAATTTAAAAATCATATCGTTTTATTTTCTCTAAATTTCACTATTACTCACGTATTATAATTTTATTACTCTAAGGAGGATTTACAAAGGCCACCACAAATAGCTTGATTTTCTTGCTTCTCCTAATAACTTATCAAAAAAAAAATCTCTAATTTGTTACTAATCATATTTGTGAAAAGAACTTT
This sequence comes from Wuchereria bancrofti, assembly GCA_005281725.1. NCBI lineage: Eukaryota > Metazoa > Nematoda > Chromadorea > Rhabditida > Onchocercidae > Wuchereria > Wuchereria bancrofti. Next base: position 8,121,134 of record SSBO01000001.1, read on the forward strand.
ATTTACGGCTATCCATTTTCAGCAATTTTCAGAAAATCACCACTTTTACAAATTTTTCAACAATGAAAGCTCTTTGCATTCATAGGAAGAAATTCACAGCTAATATTGTTGATGCATGCATCATTTTGCACCGTGCCACTGCACAACTGAAACAAGCGGAATTTTATTCTAGCGATCGAAATATTAGTTAAATTGGTTGAGAAGCATTGACATTCTGTTGTATTCTTTATTGGATGGTCGTAAGGGACTCAAATTTGAATATTGTCCCGTGATAAACCCAATTTTGAATATCATTGGGCCATACGTTGTTCATGGCATTTGGCAACATCAAACAATATTTATGAATTCGTATTGTTGCGATGACTACACAAAGAAAAAGTCAAATAATATGGCTTTTGAGCAAAATTTCAGGAAAACAAAAGTTTATCAAAAATTACTTAGAACTTCAACGAGTGCGATAACGCTGACATGATGGACAGGATTAACAGCAGTGATATTTACGGAAATCAAATGAAGTCAAGTCTCTCAAGAGATTCAATAAAGTTACTTTCATCGCAAACTATCGGAATATCATTGCTGAAACTTGAAAGTTGGGTAAATCAATGGTACAATTTTATCATAAAAATAAGCTTACTCGCTATGTTTTCTGATAAGTTTACCGTTAGCGCTATTTTCTTTGCACTGTTTAACTGTCCTTTCGCTGTAGAAATGGTAAAGAACTACTGTTGTGGAAGCAAAATTTGTCTTGGAAGATTTGATAATTTAATTTATTATTTCGAGAGAGGTTGTTGATTGCAGGGAGATTCGTTGGATGTAGATGCAAGTATGTGGGGTAACAGAGGAAGAGAATAATCTTTTATTAACAGAAGCAACCGTACAATCTTGATAGATCCAACAAAAACTGATGCATTGTATATTTTAAGATGGGGTGGTTTATAATCAGACATTTTTACAAAGAATAAAATCGTTTAGATATGATAATGAGTTACTTGAACAATAGGTTACAATGAACAATAGTTACAATGCAAGGGATTGCATGGATATCACAAAGAACTCACATTGGGTGGCAACTATAATTGGTTACAATAGACATTACGTGGTGGATGCTCATAGCATAGGATTGTTATAAGATCAAAGGTCAGCTAAACCAGTGCGATGCATTGCAAAGGAAATTATAATGGATTGCTATATTAAGCAGTATTAACATTTATTTAGCTTCGCGATATGGAAATTCGCGACAACTACTACAAGTGCTAAACTTAGAATTCTAACAATTTTGTCGACTTTAATATCACATGAGAAACTTAAGCTATTTATGCGTACACATGGACATTATAAAATCCAATAAAAATCAAATAAAAGAAATATTTCTTACTTGATTAATTAGCTACTTTATTTGAATAATTTCAATTTAGCTATGTGATAACTAGTTTCTGTTGATTCCAATTTTCACTAAGGAAAAAAATTGCAAAAATAGTATTTATTCCATTAAACAAGGTAGATTTATGAATATCAATAAAACCGTAAAATTTCTGCACCATCCTGATGATAGCACCAGAAATGCCATGCAGCTTCTCATTCTTGCGCTCCTTATCGTGTTTCCTCCAAAGTATTCGCGAATTGCTGATTGCTTTCTGTTACGGCTAGAATGAACACTTTAGATGTTACCTCATTACACCAAAAAAAAAAGAAAGAAAAATGAAAAGTTTGCTGAAATTTGGCTTAACGGAGCAATTCAGTGCTTCTTTACATGGCTTTTTCTGCATCCCATTATCTACTGAATTCTGTATTACTATAGAACGGTCACGGATTTTCAAGTGCGTTTCACTTCCGGTAGACAAATATGTTTAAACTTTCTCTAAATATGTGAAACTAACGTGGCGCTTTCGTACAACGCTTCTCGTGAGACCTCAGATTATTCTTACAGTTGAAAATTTTGCCACAGTTTCCGCACTGAACATTAGGCCCGTGTGCTTCCTGATGTCTGTAGAATGATGATGCATGATTGAATGTTCGCCCACAACCGGGCACTTTGCATTCATAAATAAAAGGTTTGGGGTGCGTTTTTCTGTGAGCTATGTATTCCTTACAACTCTTTGTTTTCATTGTACACCCGACATAGGGGCACTCATAATAATTTCCCACATCTGAAAACTGTCTGTTTACAATCCTATCATAATTTGTAATTAGTTAACGCAATTTGAAAACCGGTTATAAAAATGTCTGTGATAATATACTTCAAATAGCTTAGATCACAGTTCTTTACTTGTATTTCATGTATTTAAACAAAAAATGTCATTGTATAAAAAAAAACAATGTAAAAAAATTGTGTAAAAAAAATTTAAAAAAATGCAATTCATGTAAAAACAAAGTACTTTTTAAGAAAATAACTTTTAAATTTATAAGATTTTTAAAACACCAGATACTGCTTCTCGCTTTTCATGTTGAACATAAACGAGAAGGATCTATCTCTTTGTTGAGGTTGAATAAATATCGAAGTATCAATTGAATTTCGTACTGCTATACAACAGATCTTTCTCAGCTGTGCATTCCACTTCATGTAAACAGTCAGATAAGTGTTTAAAATTTTTTGAATTTGTGGAACTAACGTGGAACATTCGTACAAAGTTTCTTGTGAGACCTCAGATTATTCTTACAGTTGAAAATTTTGCCACAGTTTCCGCACTGAACATTAGGCCCGTGTGTTTCCTGGTGACTGCAGAATGATGATGGATGATTGAATGTTAACCCACAACCGGGCACTTTGCATTCATAAATAAAAGGTTTGGGGTGCGTTTTCCTGTGAGCTATGTATTCCTTGTAACTCTTTGTTTTCATAGTACATCCGACATGGGGGCACTCATAATTTTTCTCATCTGAAAAACTGTCATAATAACATTTGTTTTTGCTGTCAGAGCATTCCATTATATTACTTGGTGATTAATTAATTGGAAAGTGATTATGAATTTAAATTGTGAGCATACATTAGATTAATGTTACCAGTAATGGTAGGATTAAGAAGTGCAAAAAAAAAGTAAAAAAAAAAGTAAAATCTAAGAAGTGCAAAGGATCGGATGAAACGCTACTATGTATATTCTCGTCATCTGTTCTCGGTAATTCTTGCAACTGAGAATTTCCTGTTGTGATTGGAACGGTTTCGATTTTCGAATCCTCACTGTTTCTATGTTCACTTTTCCACAGATCAGTAAAATCAAAGTGCGAAGAATCAAATGAAATGCTATCCTGGAAATTCCCAGCAGATGTTCCTGGTAATTCTCTGCCAGCATTTTCTGGTTCGCTGTTATGAACATCCATGCTTGAACCCAGAATCGACTCCAAATTGGTGTTATCAAGGATGTTGAAATTACTTGAGAAGTACTCATTGCTGCAGTCGTCCCATGTAGTGTCATCGGTGTCGAGGTTTAGTAGGGAGATACTTCCATTCTTAGCCGAAGCGATGCAAAGCAGAAAACTGAACCAAATAGTTTGTGTCATTGAAATGAAGAGTGAGTACGGTGAAATAATGAATTTTTGAAATGACAGAAATATTCGAATAGAAGTTTTTATTTCAGATTGGTTAGAATAAACGACCAAAGGTTCAAACATTTTTAATCTGTCTCATTTGCATCATTACTCATATTTTTTCCCTTTCATTCTAATTTTTCTATTATTAAATTGACAGCTGATGAATACGCTTTTGGACTCCATATGATGTTTAGCAATGGTTTTGCTTTGGGTGATTATCAGAAGAAAGTAGTGTGGTACGAATGTCATGCATGAAAGATTAAATTCATACAACCATCAATTGTTACTTTTGTCCTGCAGCTTCTGATAGTTAATAATATTTTATCATTTTTCATCAGTTTGAGTCTCTTACGACCATCCAATGCATACGTCAGAATTTCAATGCTTCTCACTCAATTAGCTAAAATTTCGATAGTTAAAATAAAATTCCGCTTGTTTCAGTTTAGCAGTGACACAATGCAGAATGATGCTAAAATGAGGAAGAGATTGTCGCTTCAAATGCAAATATATATTTTAATGAGCAAAGTTAAAGTGAGCTTCGAAGTTGCAACCAACAAAAAAGAATTAGTTTAGGAAATTTTTACAAATCTTATTATCTAGTTGATTTGAGTGCTGGAGTTGCCTATTATTGTTTTACAGAAGCGAAAATGAAAACGAATTTAAAGGGAAACAGGATAAGTTCTCATGAATTCTAGATCAATTTCATTTCTCCTTTAAACTGAATAATCTTTATTCTATGCAAAAATAAAATATTTTTGGTGAAGAATTGATTTTATGATTTTTGGTGCGTTTTTCTTCAGAGTAGAAAAAGTGAAATTATAATTTCACTTTACATAAATACTTCAAAAAACATTTTTATGCGATAAATTTTGCTAAATTTTCAGTAACGCTCAGATTATTTTGCATGTTTTTAATTTTTGAAAGTTTTGCTACTGAAAATAATTTAACCGATGAGGACGAATAACTAAATGCACCAATCAAATTTTGATTTAACTCACTGATAACTATGTCTTCTAGAAAGTTTTTGATTACCCTTTTTTTGCAAAGTTCTATGAACTTTTTATGTGTTAGATAGTCGTTTTATAACTGAATCTATAAGTCTTAGACTGGAAAGATCTAATGTTCATTATTAGGATGCTCAATCTTCATAATAGCTCTTTGCTACTTCTGCAACGAAACGATTTTTAAGCAGTGTAAAGAAAATAGCGTAATGGTGAACTTATCAGAAAAATGGTAAATAAGCTCATTTCCACGATAACATTGTATCACTGATGTACCCAATTTCCAAGTGTAGATTTAGAACAGTGATATTCTGCGATTTTTCAAAAAAAAAAACTTCATCATCAACAGATTGGGTTTGTTCGTACATTTAATATCACTATCCCTATCAGTAATGTCAGTCTTGTCATCCTCGCCAAGGTTCTAAGGAATTTTTAATAAACTTTTGCTTCTCTGAAAATTTGCTCAAAAACTATAGTTTCTATTAGGTTTTGCTGAGTGTGATCATCGTAACAATACGAATTCATAAAAATTGCCGGAAATAATCTCTGCGACGTTTCTAATAATATGACTGTGTCAGGAATGCATAATAGTTCGTCGTTGCAGAACATTTCCCGCATTGATATCACAATGAAAGAAAAATTGTGGATTTAAATGTAAACATATATTTTAATAACAGAAATCAAAGTTTTATGAGTTTCGAAGTTGTAACTTTCCTTTCTTAATAATTGAAAAAGATCGGTAATTTAAAATAGCGGATTGCAATGCAGAACCAAAAATGAAAGCTGAATAATTTGCGGAATGAATGGCAAAGTGAGCATCAGATTAATTTTTCTTTTTTTTTTGTTTTTCTTTTTTTGTTTTCAGCTTTCATTTTTGGTTCTGTTACCTTAACTGGCTCGTTTAATTCTTTATATAGAATATTGGTTTACAGCAAAGGTGTATTCTTAGAGTGATAAAAAATGGAAGAGATTAGTTGAAAGGTTAGTTGAAACAGCTAACAAACGAGGTTAGTTGCACAAAGAAGTGGTCTTTAATCTAAGTTTGGCGGTTGAACTGGAAAATATTAGCAATAAAACAGGGAGCAATTATCAACATATTTGTTCTCTGTCGCACATATTCTTTGTTAACAAATTATAACATTTTAGACAATGCAAATTAGGCTCAATTACAATTACATGAATTTTGCATGGTTTTGGATGTTGTACTCTAGAAAAAAATTATATTTGTTTAAGGAATAAGACATCTTATGGATTTAATTCCAGTATATTATGATTCAGTTTTTCCGACAAGGCTTATCCAAACTGTACTGTTCAATATTTGCAAACCTTCAGGAAAGTGAAAAATTGAAACAAATCAAATTGCATGAAATATGATTTCTTTTATTAAATATATTTTCTGTGTTTGCGTCAAATAACTGACCGAACATTTTCATAGTGTACATAAAATAAAGTGATCAATTCTCTTGTCACTTATTATATTTGTCATCGAATTACGGCGACGTCGGGTAAAATTAAATTTTCTTTGCTATTCTTTTTTATTTATCTTCTGCAGCAAAATACCGGTATTGATATTTTGACTTCTGTACATTTGTTTATTTATGAAATATTAAGGTCAAATAGTTACTACATTTGAAATTAACCTAATCAAATGATTCAGGAATCCTTCAAACTGACCTCGAACTAGTTAATTATCTCGGTATTTAATAGCTACGATGTGAAAGATAAGTTTGGATTAACCATTCTTCTCATAAATGATTGAAGACTAAAGTAAATTAAAATTTTTATTACTTGCAGGAAGAAATAAAAAATAATTCTTGTTAAAACAGTTCTTTATTTTTAATTAATAATTGATGATACGGTATTGTGTTTACGGCAAATTTTTGAAATGAAAAAATATCACTTTGTTTTGAATAAATGTATGAGACATCCTGATCTGATGAGACAACACCTGTATGATAACCGAAATTATAAACTTGAAAAGGGTGAGTTTAAGTACTATAAAGTTAAGTGTTTTTCACACAGGGTTTATTTTAATTTACAAACATTCTATATACATGTAAAGAGAGAGAGAGAGAGAGATAGAGGAGGAGAGAGAAAAAGGAATATCTATAGATAATCCGAGTCGCAAAAATAATTCTGCGTCGCGTTCCTCAATCGCATAAAAATTCCCTACATCTTCTGCTAATAATTTCATAAGTCCAATCAAATAGTCGCTTCCATTCAAACCAATCAAATTCCACCCAAAATGCAAATTCGCTACATGGTGGTTAGAGTTACTTAAATTTATCAGAAATTTGTTAATAAATTTCGTGGGTAATTATTTCAGATTTAGTCCATTTTACTATATAATTCAATCAAATGCCAAAAATTATTAGTGGTAATGGTAAATGGAAAATGGTGAATATTCCTGGTGAATGTATCACTGATGATAATTTCACATTTCTTTCATCATTTGAAGAATACATACCAATGTCGATCGAAGAACATAATGATGGAAAGAATACAATGGTATATTTCTTTTTTTCTCAATTTTTTCCATTGGTTTATGCAGCATATATTATAGAGTGAGGTGATAATATTTGTTATAATGGAAAAGATGTTGTAGGTTTCAAATATGGATCTATTACTTTTAATCATTCAAATATTGTAGGAAGCTATTCGAATTAATTAAGATTTAATACCGTTTTGAAGATTATGAATTCTTAAGACAGTCGGATTAATCCATTTCTTTCCTCTTTTTCTACAGTATTAAGATTGAAAATGAGGTATGAAATTGTTTACTTTTAGTAGTATGATAAAGGAATACCAATAATTTTTTTATCACATTAATTTTCTTACTATTTGTTTATTTATTCTTTTCCACATTTATTCTATTAATTTCTTGCTTTGAAAAATTGTAGAAGAAGAAGAACGCGAAAAAGAGGAAAGTAACCGATGCACTTGTTGAATCTGAAACGAATAATGACCACACATTGAAGAAGATGAAGAAGAATAAAAAAGGGAAAAAGCTGGAGAAATTTAATGAGACTGTGGTTGCAAAACAGGTAGATTTATATGATTCAAGATGTATCAAGTTATGTTGACAGGGTTTTTAAGGGAAAGGATTTACTATGAATGTAAATGTTTACCAGTTCCTAATTCGGAGTTTTTGGTATTCTGTCATACAAATGTTTCCGCTGGTTTTTCTTTTAATGGTACAATCAAGAAGATTATGTCAGAGTTATATAGCAGGTTAATCCATTGAATAAGAAAAGTTTTCATATAAATTCAGAAGGTATTGCAATTTTAAAGGTTTCCATTGCGAAGAGGGAAGGAATAAATGGTGGCATTGGTTTTAATAATGAAGAAATTGGTACATATTTCTTTTTTGTTTCCATTTCTTAAAAACATTTCTTATTGCTTTTCTCGTGTTTCTTTTTCAACAACTTAATGTTGTTTTTTTCGAGCAATATATTGCTTTATTATGTTGCTATTTCAAGAATATGATTGCAGATGAGTTGCATGGAAAAAAAGACGAGATTGCAGATATGTCGGGTTGGATAAATCTTTATATTTCTGATGCAGTTTTAAAAGCTGTTGCTGATATGGGGTATTTTTCTTTTTAACTTTTTGGATTGCAGAAGAGTTGATGAATTTTTTGAAATATTCTGGGTAATGGTAATGTAAAATTGATACTATAAAATATTATAGGTTTACTGAGCCGACGGAGATACAGAAACTTGTCATACCAAGCGCTGTTAGAGATCGCTTTGATATTATTGGAGCGGCAGAGACGGTAAAGTTTGACTTTTTCTACTTTTTTAACGAGTAATCCATAGAAGTTTTTTGTTGATGAAAAGTTTGTGAGTTTATTAGTTTAAGAGACGATTATTTCCATTACATCCTCATTTGCAAGGTGTCTCAGTTATTAATTGTCTCATTTATATTCTCAGAATGGTCATTTATTCTCATAACATGCTGTCCAATGTAGGATGGTCGTAATCTCATTACATGCCGTGCAGTGGTTTGCTAGCATATAATAAACATATAATTAAGTGTTACGGATCCTTTTTTCGTTGATCGAATTTAGCTTTTATGCTAAACTATGCAGTTGTCACAAAACCATACATTTACAGGGAAGTGGGAAGACACTGGCGTTTGGTGTGCCTGTTGTTGAGCATCTTTTAGCAAATCAGTCATTTCTGGAAAGTAGTGGACAAAAAAAGGGCATTAGAGCTCTCATTCTTGCGCCAACTCGGGAACTGGTGATGCAAATTAAGAACCACATCGATGCTTTGCTGAAGTATACTCCGTTCAAAGTAATTATCACGTTCTTTTCATAAATTGATAGGTTTAAGTTTTTATTTGATCCTATCTTGAACCATTCTCATGTCCCTGAAATGAAATAAACATATAATACAGTGAAGGCATTGCTAAGCTCGACATCTCTAGGCTCAAAAGATTCGAGACAAAGTATTTATTTCGATAAGCCACTGGAATATAAATTAATCAAACAGTCTTGTTTCTTCTGTAATAAATTTTTTTTTAAAGGAATCATTCCGTTTGTATCCTGAATAGCCTTCAGTTCATATCCAGCCTGTGATAATTTTCGGTTTGGTTTAAGATTATATCGGGTAATAATTTTAAAAAGTTGGGTAACTAGATTTCAAATTATTTTCATTACTTTTATTTTGCAGGTCGCATCTGTTGTCGGTGGTCTTTCACTGCAAAAACAAGAGCGTATATTAAAATATGTTCCCGAAATCGTTATTGCTACTCCAGGACGACTTTTAGCCTTGATGAGATCAGCTGAAGCTGACAGCTGTCTTTCTGACTGGTCCCACTTACAATGTCTAGTAGTTGATGAGACTGATCGTATGATTGAAAAAGGACATTTTGAAGATCTGCAACATATTTTAGATACCCTAAGGAAGTGAGTATGTAAAATTTTCCATCAAAATATTGCTTAAGGTAGTGGGTTCTTTGTACGAATAAATTAATAAAACTAGAAGATCAGGAATGATCTCATTTCTGAAGTATGTCTTAACTTCCAGAAGATTTTATTCATTGTTCGATCGACCCAATGCTCCATCTAGTCATAATGCAACTGAATGCTGAATATAACCAATCATTGATTTTCCTAAGAAAGATAATATAATCAACCGTTTGTTCTATTTACTAATATTTTTCGAGAAATACAATTAAACTTTTACAGAAATACATCTAAGAAGCTCCAAACTTTTGTATTTTCTGCTACGCTTACCTATACTCACCCTGTGCCTAAGAAGCGCGGTGGTGTGAACGCTGATAAAATGGACACAGATGAAAAAATCAGTAAGTTCTTTCGAACTGTCAGTGCTAGAATTATTAGTGTCAAGTCATCTTTTGCCAAAATAACATGATTATTCATATCTTTAGTCTGATGCATTTGCATACTGGATATATCAATTATTAAGGTGTTCATGAAACAGTTCGTTTATTCTGCTTCACTTTTTTTTTGTTCATTTTCACTTACCGATCGGCGATTTCTTATCTCTCTTCTTTAGGCAGATTGATTGAAATCACCGGAATACGAAAAGAAAAGCACAGAATTATTGATATTACTGGTGAAAAAGGTACAGCTAGGACAGTCGTAGAAGCGCGGATTAACTGCAATAATTTGTTGGAGAAGGTACAGTTCGTTGCGGATTACATTCTCTTTTGGTTTTTCGCCGATAATGATAATGATTTCTTTTATGCTGCTTGTAAACATTGATTCAGGATACCAATCTCATATATCTATTAAGTCGTTATGGTGGGCGAACATTGGTATTCACGAATTCAGTCGATGCATCCAGAAGATTACATGGAATCTTAGAAAAGGTAAAACGAGAGTTGTTTTCTTCTTATTGCATAAGAATAGTTTAAAAAAAAGAATCATACAAACTCTGACATGTTTTTATGTTCTTTCTTCTTAGCTTTATTACTATGGTTTGATTATTTTCTAGCTTGAACATAAACCTGTTCCACTGATGTTGCATGCGAAAATGATGCAGAAGAAACGTTTAAAAAACTTGGAAAAGTTCGCTAGTAAGCCTTTATTTCATTTATTTATTTTTTTGTTTAGTTTAAATCGATTCTTGCTGTAGTAGTGGTGGATTTTCATTACTGTTTTCAATATGAAATTTTTTGAATTTTTAGTGGAGGAAGATTCTGTTTTACTTGCAACTGACGTAGCTGCGCGTGGTTTGGATATTCGAGATGTTCAACATGTCATTCATTATCAAATACCAAAAACTGCTGAAGTAAATGTTAAAGTTAAGCAAATGATTGATTTAAGTCTTGAAGTATCTAATTAATGTGTCATCTGACAGAATTTATATCTCAGCCACTTGATGCTTTGCTCGATTATGATTGGTTGATATGCAACACTGAAATGTGTTGCATATCATTACTTTTTAAAGTTCAGCAATTTCTCGAGCAAATGAACTTTGGTTCATTTGCTCGAGATTCTTATCATTCTCTATAACTCAATAGTAATGATATGTTTCACTATTTTCTATCTCTATAACTTTTAATGTCTTGTAGCTTTACATCCATCGATGTGGTCGTACAGCACGTGCAACGAAAGAAGGACTTGCAATTTTACTTATCGATTCTCAAGATGTTTTTTATTACCAAAGAATTTGCAGAAATTTGAATAGAGGTTAGTTAATGTTCCTTGTTTCACATCTTTTACTACGAAATTTCATCTGATTTGGAATTTTTCGTGAAATGAGTAGTCTAAAATTGGATATTATGATTTAATTTTATTAAGAAATTCTAGCTCGGGACTTTCATAAGTGGGTTACTAGGGGATCAAATATTGTAGGATTACTTCTGCTTATATTCCTATATCTTTCTCTTTTTGTTAGAATTTCTATAAATAAGTTTGTAAAGTTTCCTTTTGAAAATGATATGAAGAATTTTAATAGAGAAGAAACGATGTTTTCTACGAAGTAGCTGTTTCAAAATGTTGATGAATTATCTAAAAGTAAAGATTGCAATATAAAGATATTGCAATTATTCGAATAAAGATGTTCCAATTCCAAAAACTTTATTGGGATATGAATCAGTGTTAACGAAAAAACGTTTGAATTTAGAAAAAGAATTTCCTATATTTCCACTCGATTCACCTGAACTATATGCCATTTTGAAAAAACGAGTTGAAGTTGCAACAGCAGTCGAAGCGTTAGATCATCGATTGAAGAAGGTGAAAGTTAACAAAGGAAAATTTTTTTTCAAAAACTTTTCGGTAATATCCGTATTGTATCTCATCACGTTATCCAAACATATTATTATCCAATGGGAATATTTCATGATTTGCTTGTAATATATATAAATTTTAATATTTACTTATTAGTTGGTTCATTTGTATGTAGCTTTTATTCCAGCTTAATTTCTTAGCATCTTTGTTCCAACAACGCACAAATAGTCTTTATTTTCCAATAATATATACTTGTATGTGCAATCGATACAATTGCTTGCATAAATTTATAGATGCATTCTAAGCAGACATGGTTTGAGAAAGCAGCAGCAAGTGCAGATTTGGATTTGGATGGAAGGTTTTTTTTTTTTAAATGATAGTTGTGATTTAGCTCTTCGTTTAAGTTTAAAGAAGAGATTTTTGCATTGTATTGAATTTTAAAATAGGATTGGAGCTTGACTTTTTTTTATGGAAATAGGCTTTTAAAATGAAAAATGTTGATTCTGATAGTGGTAAAAAAAATCCCAATGTGATGTACTTTGCATTGTTAATTGTAAGTTTTTGTTAGGTATTGTTGAGGTTATTAGTTCCACATGTATATGAAACAGTTTACTTTTTTGTTAATTTACATAGATTCCTTTAGTTAGAGGAATTAACAGTGTGTTTTCGTTTTTGTTGAGAAGAAGAGTTTTTCTTGATACTGATTTTTATTTTAGTGGATACAAAAAGAACGCTACGGCAGAAATGATTGAAGATCTGCGAAAAGAGAAGAAAGCATTATTGACACAGTTGAATCGTTTATTGTCACAGTCACTGCCGGCCAATTGCGTTCATGTCAAGGTAGGATTTTTCTCTTGAACATGAAAGCCCTCATTACTGATTATTGAAGTTGTTTTCGTGATGGTATTTAGTGGCTGATAAAGTTTTTGAAATAAATAAGGTATTGAAATGAAATATACACTTCATTGTTTGTGTTACATTGCTTTAAACTGTTTTAAAAAATTCGCACTTCTTTGTATTCATAGTTTATGCATGATTCTTCATGTTGCATGCATAAACTGCTTTATATAAAAGCAGTAATTCGGTTGTACTCTACCAAAATGTATAATAATTATTTAACTTTTGGTAATTTATCGACTTTTCCTTTTCAGAAAACTCGCTACGTGACTGCGGAAATAGCCTCAAATTACGGCAGATCACCGACGCAAAGTGCAATTGCATCATTGACTGAAAATATGGCGCATGAGGAACTGTTAAAGAAGAAATGTAGAAGTGTTTTCGTGCACCATCTCAATACCTCAAGAAAGAAAAGAAAACAAATAAAAAGATGAGATTCTGTTAAATAATGCATTTTTCGGTTTAATTCGTTTAGTTCTAATTAGTAAAGAATGAAAAGTGGAATACATCACTATCCTCTTCCGTTTTTTTTTCACGTCATTTTATGTCGTATCTTCCAGAAAAACTTAGCATTTACTAATTTGGTGAAACTGAATTTTAGAAGTGACTGCTTGTGGCAGTCGTTAGTATGTTCATTTGCATTTTCACAGTAGCGATTATATAGGAAGTCTTATATTTTTGCTGAGATTCAGCAATGCATGTCTAGTGAACAGGCTCATTTGATATCGCTATCATATATATATTAGCAAACATTATCAGGAAATGCTTAGTGAAGTTCTACATTTCCATCATTGCTTATTGAGAAAAGATCGCATAGAATGGACAAAAGAAAAATGTGAAGTTAAATTTTTTTAATGTGATGGTAGAAATATTCAAGCGTGGTACGTATCGTGTTTGTCAAGTGGATTGTTGATTTTATTTATAGTTTCCAGCCAACAACAGTTGTATTCTAATTGTTGATTTCTTTTATTTCAAATTTAAAATATTAATGAAAAAAAAAATTTGGTTCAACTTGTTGCTTCTTTTAACACCAATAATTAATCATGCATATTTTACTTTTTTTTGTGTGGGAATTTTTCGATGAAAAAAAAGATTTTTTTTGTAGAGTTTTAGATAATTTGGTTTTTTGGAATTTTTTTTTTAATTATACAGAATTATAGGTAAAATTGGAAGAAAAGTTTGATCATAATGTATGATTGGGATGAAAGGAATATGTAAATGAAGCAATAGAAACAAATATGAGAGGAAGTGAGATGGATAGACGAATGAACGTCTGGCGGGTATCTATGATTGCCAAAAATGATGAGACAAATGATTGGGACAGATATGGGGGCGATAATAATATGATAAGACGCTGTTTAAGAAAATGATAAAGCAACAGGGAGAGAGATAGTGGAAAGTGGTACGTTGTAGTGTTCTTTGCAGTGTTTTTTAAATTCAGAAAACAAGACCATGTGAAATTTTACATCAATGTTAAAGTTTTATTTGTTTAGCAGTTCCTTATTGCAAGTGATAAAAGCAAAAAATAAAGAGTATGAAGAGAAAAGCAGTGATTTTTTTTTGAAAAGAAAAATAAGAAAAGATCGATAGATTTGCATAGATGCGCGAAAGAACAATTGAGTGGATCAAAAATTCAGGTAAGTCAAAATAGTTCTTCGATATTTTTGTAACATTCATTTTACCGCTTCTTTAAGTGATTCAAAGCTTGCATTCCGAAAAACCTGAAGCAAGTAGTGATTGCACATTATTCTGATAAGAATAATTGTTGATGTATGCAGAAAAATATATTTATTTATTTTGTTTGTTTTATGTATTTATATCATTTATATTTTGGCTTGTGTTTGTTGTGAAATTTCTTGAAAAATAAAATAACATTATATGATAAAAGGTATATAGAAGAGTTATTCTTTTTGGTAATTTCTTCAATTTTACCTTATGTTTATGGTTTAACAAGTAAATTAACCTGTAGCATATTTTAATTTTATGTAATAATTATTCGACAAATGGAATGTATGAAAAGACGGCAATCAAAATAAAATTGCATATTTATCTTCTCTCTTTCCCTCCATTAATTCTTTCATTTTATAAAATTATATTTATTCATTTCCTATCATTCGGCTAGTTTTTCATCTAATATTTTAATGTAGGAATGTGATCATCATAATACTGTTACACCTTTTATTTTATAGAAAGAAATTTAAAAAATTACCAGAAAGTTCTTTCCTTTTTTCTTCCATTCATAATAAATATATTACAAGTAATTAAAATGTATTGCAATGAATTAGTTTCGATATGAGTACGATGAAATTGAATTAAATTTAAAAAATACAATTAAATTTCAACCTTTCATTTTACCTCTTCTTTTATCACAGAATCTCTTTTATCACATAATAATTCACCATACAAATTTATAACATTTATTCGTATCATACGGCTAGATTGTTAATAAATGAGGATTAAACAGAATGAATTTAGAGCACTTAAAAATGATGTGCAGTTGTTCTAGCAATATGCATGCCGTCATGCAATTATGCAGACAATGTGCATGCCCTGCATACATGTGAGTAAATTCTGATAAACTGTTTATACCTTATCAATTAATGATAGCGGGAAATCATAACATTGCACTGCTACTAGCAAATCAGTAATAGATGAAGTGATAAGGATCCTATCAAATATACAATCCAAATAAGACCAAAATTTCAGTTTATTTCAACATTTTTATTTATTTTTGTATAATTAGTCAATAAAAAAGTAATTTAAAAAAAGTGATTTATGATCAGTTGTAAAGATGCGAAAAAAAAATTCAATTAATTTAGTAAAAATTGTTATCAATGAATTGCTATGAATAATGTGTGTGCTTCTAACATAAGTATAAGCTTGTGATATGGTTGGTGACGTGTTGGCTTAAATCGTAAAATCATTTTGTAATTAATTGATAAAAGTAAGAAAAATTTCTAAAAAAAAAAAATAAAAATAGAAAATAAAAATTTCCGAATATCTGCATCACAATACAAAAATTGTTTTTTGATGAACCAATATAGATAGATTGCCAAAAAAGGAAAAATAAGTAAAACCATTTTCACATATTTTAACGATGGCTTTTAAAAATATAAATTTATTTTTGAAGTAATCAAAGATCAACTAATTCACTTATTAAAACAAAAACGTTTTTAATATATTTGATTTTTATATATGTTTTTTTCTCTTGTTTTGTTTGCTTTTCTCTTAATTATTTGTAATCCTAATTTACTGTTCAATAAGAATGATAAAACTGTGAAAGATTTCCTTTCCCACATTAATCATCATTCTTTATCGTTATTGTTAAATCAATTCATAGAGTGAAATTTTAATTCCTTATTTTTGTTATTATATTTTTGAAATAATATATTTGAAATTTCAATGAACCAGAATTTAATTTAGCCTTTGAACTTTCGAATTACGTCTTTCCTTGCCTTTTTTTCGTCTTTTAAATAATTTTATAAACCATGTACAAATATCATAGTGTAATTTTTTGCATCTGATTCTATTGCGCAACAAATAAATTAGTGAATAGACATGGAAGGAAAAAGACGAAAAATTTTTCGTCTAAAAATTATTTGCTTTTCTTTTGATGGAAAAAAAGAAAACAAATAAATTCATTTGTAAAATGCTTGCTGACATATTTGTGTAATTTGCTTTAAAAGACGGAATATTTTATAAATTATTGTTAAGTCAAATTATGATTGAAAAAGTGGAAAAAAACAAATGAAAATATTATTTAATGATGACTTTTTTATTCTTATTTTAAATTTCTTTAAAAAATGTCAGATTTATTTTCATTTACCAGATTAGTCCTTATCAGCACTCATTTATGTTCCGTCTCTGATATGTTTTATTTTATCAGTGTACTTATTAGCTGTTATTAGTAATAATCCGTAATTACCATAACGTTAACTAAAATAATTTTTTATTATATATATTTGAACCTCTCTATTGATCGAATCAATGTATATTCCTAATGCCAAGGAATATTTTCATTTTTCTTTTACTACTAAAATTTTTCATTTTTTATCAATGATTTTGATTAAATGATATACGCATGCGTTGAATATATTTGACATTTAATGCCTAAATTATTATGCTTGGATACTATGTAAGGATAAAATTTAGGGTTTTTGAAAAAATTATATTAGAAAAATTGATTCATTTAAATTAACTTATATAATTTTCAGTAGAAAATTACTAATTTTTAGTTGAAGAAATAAAAAATTGTTTGAAAATTTAGAAAAAGAAGAGAGATTAATACAATTTTGATAAATGATAGTAAATGGATTGTGATATTGTTTGAATGTAAAAAGGGTGAAATGAAGTTAAAATGACATCTGCTTGTTCGAAATGATGTTAAAGGGTGATAAATAGTGGAGGAAAAAAAAGCTGATTATTTGAACGGTGATTGAAATTAAAGCGGAGATGGCAGAAAGGATGAAGCGCTAGGGAGAAGGAGGATGATGGAAAAAAATTTTAAATTAATGTTATCTTCATCATTACTACTACTACTACTACTACTACTACTACTACTACTACTACTACTACTACTACTACTACTACTACTACTACTACTACTACTACTACTACTACTACTACTACTACTACTACTACTACTACTACTACTACTACTACTACTACTACTACTACTACTACTACTACTACTACTACTACTACTACTACTACTACTACTGCTACTACTACTACTACTGCTACTACTACTACTACTACTACTACTACTGCTACTACTACTACTACTGCTACTACTACTACTACTACTGCTACTACTACTACTACTACTGCTACTACTACTACTACTACTACTACTACTACTACTACTACTGCTACTACTACTGCTACTACTACTACTACCACTACTACTACTAGCGCAAATGAAGTGATATATACCCATTTACGGCATTAAATAATTTAATTTCAATATTAAATGCAAATATTTTTTCTTTATTTTAATTATCATTATTTTTTTTTATTCAGTTACATTATTATGAAACGTTATCGTTTTTTTTTTTTTTTTTAAATTGATTTGAATATTTTATAATAATTATTATTCAGACAATTATCATTAAAATGTATTTTGTTGATTGATCATTATCATTACCTCAGTAATGTCTATTTCATAAGATATGGTCAATATTTGTAAAATCTCGAAATAACCATTATAATAATTACTCATGAGATCGACTTCCGGAAAAAGATTAAATATCACAATGGACATATGCTTGAAACAAAGCTTTTTTTCCTATCTTTCTCTTGTAATATACCCAATTTTAAATCATCCGGGAATATCTGAATTAAATCATAGTCATTTTTCGTTATCCTCGATGGATATTACATAAATGAAGCACAATTACGATTTATTGTTGGTGTCTTAAAGTGTTTTAAGTGACATGGTTTGAAAATGACCCGTTTTTTCTCTCCTCTACATGCTTTCTCGCTGTCCCTTTTGACTCCCTTTTCACTTTTTCTCAATCCGACAATAGCATATGATAAATGCATTCGGCATTAGTTCAAAAACGAAAAGTAGAAGGTTGATTAAACAATGAACTGGTAAAACCCCAATTGGGATTGGCCAGCTCCATCGAATTTATCTCATATTGTTATCTTTAATTTCCATTCCCAATTACTCACTTCCTATGATTTACTTGTTAAATGTTTTTTTCGGGCCTTGAAGTGATCATTCATTATTAATGGTCATTTTAAGGCTAAAGAACATCCATATATTAACAAAGGAAGTTATCGTCAAGTCCCTCTTTCCCTCTTTCTCTCTCTCTCTCTCATTGTCCATTCGTTTTGTCCTCCTCTTCTTTTTCTTCTTTACATATTCAATGATACTTCATAATTGGTCACAAATATCGCATGTTTTATTTAACAGTGTCCATTAGATCATCCTGATGACCATCTTCTACTTCTGTTCACCTTGTTACTCATACAATTATCACTATCACCACCGCTATGACGATAACAATTATTAATTACCGACCATCTTTGTTATCATTTATTACCATCTTCACAGTTACCAGCTCCACCTTTATAATTGTTATTATCATCATCTTTATAATTATCGATTATGGCTATCCTTTATAGTCAAACATCAAATTAATATATAGGATAATTACCTCAAAATATTACCACAAAATTTATACCTGTTACCAAATTTACCACAAAATTAATATCTTAATAATTATTTTAATAACCACTCATTATCGCTATTTTTATCATTGTCATTATTATCATCGTGACAATTACTATTATTAATTGCCGTTATCATGATCTTCCAACTACCACTATCATCTGTCAATTATCACTAACCTTATAATTAGACACCAAATTAATATGTAGGATTTTATAAATATGTTTAATTGTTATCGCAACATTTACACTAGTTAATATGGATTAAAATAAATAAAATGAGAGAGGAAAAAAAGGGAAAGAAAATATTAGTAAAAAGAAAGAAAAAATAAATAAAAAAGAAAAAAAAAAGCAGAAGAAAGAAAAGATAATTATTACAAAAATTATATGCCGCCCATTTCACGACCCACCAGGTAATATTATAAGACGGCGATTTCTAGCGTATAGCATAGCCGTATAGTCCAGTGATCATATCATCCATCAAAAGGTTACGAAGGTTATGTTATATTCCCGTTGTTGTCCTTCTTGATTAATTACAGCTTTGCTATTTATCATTATTTCCTTTCTATTCTATTTTATACTTAATAATTTACTATTATTGTTTTTTATTTATAAGAAATGAAGAATTAAAGAAAATACTTTTTATAATATTAAACTGATTTGAAAATACGGAATATATGATAGAAATGGATTAGATATGATATATAGATTAATTAAATCCTTTACTAATATGTAAAAAAAATGAATCATGAAAATGTAATTAATATATACTCCAAAGACTGAAGGTCAAATGGAATCAAATTTAAGCGTTGAATACTAAAAGATGAAATTCGAGCAACTTTTTTTTTCTTACTTTAACTATTCAACATTAAGCATAAAATATTTACTTACTGCAATAACTTCAACCGTTTTTATATATTTTTAATTTTTTTCTCTTTGAAAAAAAACGTTAACTGCCAGTAATCTACTAATTAATGCTAACTATCACTGCCATTATTACTATATTAATATATTATTAATAATAATAACAATAATAATAATAAATGAGAACAGATGATAATATTGATAAAAATAGTAGTTTTAATTATTTAATATTTCTTTCTAATATTAAAATATGTTCCATTATTTGTGTATTAAAATTAGAAATGAAAGAGACATACATACTTCTCTTTTCTCTTCATTTCGTCCTACTTTTCATTTTTTCTTATTTTTACACTCCATTAATAAATAATATATATTATTCATTGCAATCCACAATATTTTTCATTTAATACATTACCTCTCTCTTTGTCACCTAACTGTCTCTTTTCTTCTTCCTCTTTTCCTTTCTCTCTCTCTCTCCCTCTTACTCTTTTTTTCCCTATCTTATTCTTCTATTATTCTCGTTCCTTCCATATCAAATAACTCTTCTATAACTCATTATTATCCCAGTAAATTATAAATGAAAGAGAGAGGGAGAGAGAGAGAGAGAGGGAGGGAGGGAGAAAAAGAATACATCTGTCGTCTGTTCTTTCATTCATTTATTTTTCTCGTCCTGTTGTCTATCTCTCGCAATTCTTCATCACAATGGTGACATTTCCGCGGGTAGTATTCAATTCTCCCACTATTTAAAACAAATTTCAATTATCATTAAACTTTTTTATTCTTAAACAAATCCATCATCTATGCATATACAAGCTGTTATGTTTTTGTGTTTACATATATACCAACAATTATAATAATAATATAAAATAAAATTCAATATTCAAAATTGAAATATAATATGTAGGAATGAAATTTGTTTAAATTGATTTATCAGCTTTGTTTGTTTGATGGACAAAATTAAGTGGAAAAGATGCGCTTTTTTTTTTTTTTGCTACAGCGTATTCCGATCAGATATGAATACAAAATACATACATAAAGAATGTTATATAATTTATTTCAATCTAATATTATAAAATATTAGTTCAAATTTTATTTTTTAGTTTTCTGAATTTTTTAAAACTGCATTTGTCACAACATTTTTACTACTTTTCCTTTATTTATTTTTGGAAACTTATTATTATTGTCATTTGTTATTATTTACTATTAATTATTATTAACTATTGTTATCATTGAATAGGTTGCAGTTGCTTTTTTTCTTTCAATTCCAATTAATTCTCAATTCCTCTTTTTCAAATTTATCTCCTATTCTGATATTTCGAAATTTTAAAAAGAGTGAAGGAATTTTTTCACCACTATTTTTCATTAATTATCGTACTATTTAATTTTTAATACTAGTCTTCCAATTCGTTTAGTTACATTTTAGTTTTTAAATTAGTTATATTATGTATTTGTTTATTATTATTTTATTTATTTATTGTTATTATTATTACTGTCGTTATTTTTAACTATTATTAATAAGTTTGATATATGCTATAAAATATTGAAATTTGTGCCTCAATTTAAGGTTAATTAAAATTAGAAAATAATTAGTAGAATTAATGTATGCATATATGTATGTAAGTATGTAACAATATTTATTCTCATTTATATTTTCCGGTTCATTGCTAATAATGGATTACTTATGCTGAATTGATAATTCGTAATTTGAATCTGTTACTACCATCTGTTTTTCGTTTATTGCTTCCTAAAATTTGTTCCAATAATATTTCAACGAATTTTATGAGACACAAATACATTTATAGTTTTTAATGTACACTTCTAAAATAAATCAACAAATTAACTCAACTTAATATTCCCAATTAGATATTACTTCTCCCAACAAATTCCGTTATAAATTATTTCTGAAATGTTCAAAATTAGCTATATTAGTAACAGTATCTTTTGCTTATTTTCTTATATAACTTTTTGAACTTATTGAATTTCAATTAGGAAGGATTGAAGAAAATGAATGAATCATAAATGAGAAATTGGAATTTTATTTGATTAATATGCTTATATTCAATTTAATCCATTTCCTTCTTTCTTCCTTCCTTTTCTTTTTTGAATGTATGAACTGAAAAGAGAAGATAGACAAAATTAATTTCATTTTTAAGAAATGAAATTAATTTTATTACAAATCACTTACAAATCATTGTACAGGAATATTTTGAAATTCAATTCATCACGACGAGAATGAAAGAAGACAAAGACGAGAATGAAAGAAGAGATATTTTGGAACATTTCACATTCTGTTTGGTTGCATTATCCATTTGCATATGGAGAAATATAAAAAAATATTTAAATGTTTGGCACTTATGAGAGTCCCTCTCTCCCTCTTTTCATTTCTTTCATTCAACCTCCCGTCTTCTCTCTCCCCCTCTCTCTCCCCTTCCCACTTTTTTCACATTTTTAACCTCTCCCAGGCATTTGAATTTCCTCGTTTCATTCGTTTTGTCGGTTTATCGGTATTTCTTTTGTATTTTTGCGTGGAAAAAGAGACATGAATGAATGGATGGATTAAAGAAGGTCAGGCGTAAGTTAGATAGGTCTTTACGTGATTTCTACGTATGCCAGATATATTCCCACACGACTCCCACGTGTGCTAAATGGATTTCTACGTGATTTTCTACCTGATTTTACGTACTGAATAAGTTCCTGTGTGATTTCTACAAATCTTTTTTGAAACTTTCACTTTCTTACTTAAACTAGAATTTTTCTCTAAGACAATATTACATTTTGGATTTAAATAATAAAACAGTTATAAAACAGTGAGAAAAAAGAAGCAATAAACCGATAAAAAATTCAGAGTAATTAAGCAACAGATTGATTTAGGCTTATTAATTAAAACAATTAGCATTATGTAATTCATTTACAATAGACTTTCATTATTTATATTATCACTGAAGTGATGAAAATCACTGATATCAATTAAAGTATATACTACCCCATATAATGGATCTATTTCCTGGCCTAATTTTTTTTTTTTTGGCTTCTTTCAAATTTCAGGCCTTTTTTCCAAACTTCATACACTTTTTTTTGAAGTCGACAATAAATCTTTTTTATTAGAGGATTTTAGCTTTTCCAAAATTTAGAAGTTTTTTTTTTCCTTTTTGAAATTTACGGCAATCATGTTTTTATTGATGTTGATGAGAGGTATTATTATCATCGCGAAATTATTTACTTCTGATGTCTAATTTTTTTTTTCGAAATTTATACTGTTCTAATGTAAGTTAACCTAACCTAACTTAAACCTTCCTATAGCCCATTCATATAATCATAGCCAAATGATTGAACTCAATTAAATAATATATTTAACTTTTTTCACAAAACTCAAATAATTTCTTACTTTTAATTCCAGATCTTTCTAATTTAGTTTTTTCAAATGAATTATAATGTGGCATTCACTATCTTTTAACTATTAATTGACACCAGTTATGTGATTAAAAAGAACAGAAAGAAGAAAAAATAAATAAAATTGAAGTGCGATGATTTTATTTGAATATTCAACTGAAAAGACGTGAAAAAAATGATTCAATCCATTCCATTCAAATTTTAGCTTTAAAAAAGTGTTGTGAACATTCTCCTTCCTTTCTCTCTCCCTCTTTCTCTCTTTCTTTCCCCGTCTATTTACTGATCGTTTGAAAACCTTTTTTGCTCATTTTTTAAAGAGATTCTCTGTTTGTCTCTCTACCTCTCCCTTTCTTCTCATCTTCCTATTGATTTATTTCATTGTTTTCTTCATATCCACTGTCAAAATTTGTTTCTTTTTCCTTTTTTTTTTTCAAATTACGTATTGTTTATATTTTTAATTTTAATTTAACAACTTTTTTAGTTTCAAAATTTTCACAATATTTATTTTCCTTTTATACGACAAAAATTATATGTATTAAATTTGTTTTTTGTTGGAAATTTTCCACTTTATTTCATATGAACAAGAAAAAAAAGACTCAAAAAATTATACTTTTTTCTTCTTCTCACAATTCGAATTGCAGTAATTTTCTACTTTTAATTTATTCTTGTGAAATATGCAAACTTTTATTTTTATTAAATGTTTGTGAAAGAAATTGAAATGATTACCATTTAAAAAGTAAAAGCAACATTTCACGACTAACTGTCCTAGCATATTCCGATATTATCTACGATGTTGATAGCATCTGGCGTTAAATATATTTTTTCTCTCCTCGTCTGTTTCTTTTTTTTCTTCCTGAACTAATTCAAAATTGATGATTTTTATAGTGAATTAATTTCTCTGTAATGTAAAAGTACTGAAATAATGAAATGAAATAAAATTGATGTAAATTAAATGATCATTTATTACTTATCATTTGTAATTGATAAAAAATTAGAATGAAATAAAGATAAAAAGCACTAAATTTTTTTGCTTTTCAAATTTATCACTTGTTTTTATTACTTAATAAAAATATTAGCATTAATAAAATTTATATTTATTAGCTATATATATATAAATGATAATTTATTGGTGATGGTAACTCCTATCATTATCATTTATTATTAAATGGCGTGAAATAACGGAATTTTGCTTTAATGTGATAAATGATATAATCCTTGCTATTATTTCAGTACAGAGGTAAAGAGAGGAAGAGATAAAGGGAAAAAAGGAGAAAGAGAGGGAGAGAGGCAAACAAACAAACAAACAAACAACAACAGTAATAACAACAATATCATCAATTGTCTCGACAGCGATCATATTCTCTCTTAAATCATTGGAAGCTGACAATTTTATCATTAGCTATTTCATTTCGAAACATTCACTATCATCGTAATGTCATTCGAAGATCTCTACGATTACTGCTTTCGAAATATTGGTGCTATACATTTAATTCCATCTGCTTCTGCTAAAGGTTATTTTTGATTGAATTTTCCGTGAGAGAAAAAAAATTAGTATTGGTAATGTTTGTAGATGTTGAGAAAATTTAATAGAAATGAAACAGTGGGAGTGAATAAATTTGGAAATAATTAAATTTTGAAATCAAAGAAATGATTAAATTTTGTGGATGGAAAATAGTAATGGTAATTGATTAGAGATGTCGAGAGGAAATGATGAAAATGATTAAATTTAGAAATAATTAAATTTTGGAATTAAGTAGATGAAAATGACTAAATTTTTGTGGAGAGAAAGTAGTAATGATAATCTCTAATGTAGAAAAGAAATAATGCAAAATGATTAAATTTGGAATTGATTTGTTAGAAATGGTTAAATTTTAGAAATAAAATAGCGAAAAAAAAAATGAAACATTGGAAAGAAAATTCACAAAAATGACTGAATGTTAAAATGAAGAATAAAAAGTGTCCAAATTTTAAAATGAATAGTAGAAATTTGGAAATTTAAATTCCTTTTTTTTCCTTTTTTCTTTTTCACTTTTAGGATTGAAATTTAAAAATTTTTTTCTTTTTTTAAGTGTTTTTTTTTCACTCTAAGATGTAAAATGTATGATTCCTCAATATTTTTAGTATTTTTATAACAGCTTTTCCCATCCTTTTCGTTACATTTCTTTATAAATTTTGCAAATATTACAACTTGACACTTACATAAAATACAATTGAAATTCATTTATTTTTAATTCGAAATTTCAATCCTTTTAAATTCCAAGCAGTATTTGCTATCAAATAATCAGTGATGTACTCAAATTATCACTATCGATACCGTTTAAGTAAGTATTAAACCGTATAAATGAGCTGAAGAAATTTATTCGGATGAATTGTTACAGTGAATAATTGTTCCGTATGATAATTCTGCGTGTGTGTGTTAAAAATTTATTCAAAATCCGATTTCATTCGTAATTTTTATTAAATGAAGATAATACTCGCCTTATTTACTAAATGTAACTTATGAAATTGATGTGTGTTATGAAATTTATTAGAATTCAAAAATTTTTTATAAAAAGGAAAAAATATATGTGTATATATTATTCATCATTTTAAGCGTTAATTTTTTGCTTTTTAATGATCTGAAAAAGGAATACTAAGTTAATAGAATTTAAGTAATTATGCATGGTTCAAATGGGAATCATAACACATTAAAAATTATTAATATTAGTTCAAAAATATTAGTTTCATTAGTTAGCAGAAAAATGCTAGTTTCGAAAATAGTCCAAAGGTCGTCAAAGTTTTATCGAAAACATGATACGGATTTAGTAATTTTTAATGATAACAACTGTTACCCTTTTAATGTTAAAATAATTGTTTTAGTAAGTTTGATGGTTTTTTTAAGATGTCAAAAAATGAATAGTACCTTTTTTTTTCTTTTTGATCAGGTAGTAATGAAGATCAGAATGAGTTGACAACATTGGACGCTGTATTTGCAAGTTCTCGATATGTTATTTTTTACCTGATCAATTCGAGCAGTACCCGTTCATTGGAACCTATTTCATCGTTAAAAAAACTTATCCAACAACGAAATAGTATTTTTTCTAATTGTCCAAGAGAGTAAGTTTTTATTTAGTTTAGACAAATATTAAATTTGAATTTCAAGAAAAAAGAACAAAGAAATGAAGTGATAAAATTTTTGCAAAATAAAATACAAAATTTTAATTGCTGTATATTTTTATGCTGTTTTATTAAATGTGCATTTTAAATTATACATTATTTTGGTAGTTTCAATTAATTTCAACTCTTCATATGCAATTTTTGTTGCTTACTTTATTAAACTGTGTAAGTTTAGAAGTCAAAAATCAGAAATTAGAAGTAAAGAAAGAGCGAAAAAATTTCTTTCAACATATCAAAATGCAAAATATATTTATGTACTTTTTCATCCTATTATTTCATCCTTATCAGGTGCTTATTAATCATACAGTTGACTTAATTTAATAAATAAATATACCTAAAGTAAGTGATAATTTGAAAATTGAAATGAGTTGTTGCATGAGATTTGCAAATCGTATTTTGTTGTTACAAAACGAAATCAAAAAAAAAAAGACCAGTTTAAAACTTATAATAACTAGTTGATGAATTTGCTTTTTATTATTCCTTTTGTTTTTGCATTGTTACTTTTTCCTCAAATAATTTATGGTAAATACACGAAATAGTTGTAACAAATTTCAGTTAATTTCCAATTTCTTCTATATCGATTATTTCCCACTTCATTTCCCAACAATTTACGTTTTTACTCTTCAAATAATTCATGAATATATCTTAAACATGCAAATAAATCAAATGGATATATTTGATTTAAGCAATTTTCGATTAATAATTCCCTAATCATTTTCAATTTTTCACTATATCATTTATTTATTTCATCTATGCAAATAATATTTATAAACATTTTTCTCACTTCCGAAATAGAAATGTATCATTTAATGTTTTACATAATACGTTTATTATTTCTTAACTTTTCAATCCTAAATTTTTTTCTTTTTGTTATTCTCATTGATAAAATGCAACAGCTGTTTAACTTATTATTATCATCAATCTAATGTAAACATTCCTTTTCTTCTTTTCCTTCTCTCTCTCTCCTTCTCTTTCTGAAATTGCATTTGTTCCTTATCTCATTATTAATTATTAAAATTAAATGTGATAAGTAATAGATTCACTATTAATTATTCGTTAAAAATTGAATGAGATAAAAGGAAATGGAAAAATTAAAATAAAGTTCTCATGTTTTTTCTTTTCCATTTTTTTTCCTTTTTTAATTTTATTGTTACTTTATTCAAATACTAATCTTACAATCTATAATATTGAAAAATGACTGCAAATAAGAGCAATGTATTATTAATTTGAATATAATATGAATTTTTGAAAATTTTTCTCAATCACTGAACATTTTATTCAAATGTTTGACAAAGTTGAAATTTCTGATTGTTGAAAAATTTGTTATCATAAAAGAAAATTAAGTGATAATAATAAGTATGTATCAAATTGTCTTGTAATCAATCATCAGTATATATTTGGTACTAGGGATGTTAAATTTTTTATAATTTTAAAACTCCCAAATTATTTCCTTATCATTTAAGACGATCATTTAACTGTTAAAACTTTCGAACTGTAATGAACATAACTGTAAAAACTTTTATCTTACTTTACTTATCAATGTAATAACCTTCCATAATTACTCTTTCATTTTACACCAATCAATTCTTAATTCTCATTCAGTTAATTACTCACTTTAATAGTTATCATATCGTCATATATAATGGCTTTACAGGAAATATTCTTTTGAATATTATTTTCTGTCCTTTTTTTTACGATTATTTATTCGACCCGTAAAGGTTAAAGGTCTCATTATCGGTTTCTCTTTGATTACTGCACCATCCAAAGATTTCGAATATCATTTATCGGTTATTCTTATCTCTTTCAAATATCGTTCATTCATTCCATTCTCTCATCCATTTTTTTTTTTTTAACAATTCATTTTCCTTTTATTTGTATTATCGGCATTGAAATGAAAATAATTCTGTTTCTGTTATAGATTGGAAGAGATAAAAATAAAAAAGTTTTAAATTGTCAAATTTCAAACTTAAATCTGAAATTGAAATTTTGAAAAATTAAAATTTTAAAATTGCATGAAATTATAGTATTTCTTCATCATTTTGGCATTTTTTTCTTTTTTTTGTGGAAATTATACATAATTGAGTTGTATAGTAAAATTATTAAAAAATTTAATTTACTTTCATTTAAAAACTGCAAAATTTCATCTTGCTATATTTTATAAATTCTTCTAGTTAAATCACAGGATTCTGAGAAAATGATTCAATGATTCAAGTATCAATTAATTTTACGTAGTATTTTGAGAAACGATCAAAAAATTTGTGCGTTAAATGAAATAAAAAAATCTTAAATATGCTTATCATTATTACGATCAAATCATATCAATGCTTATATTTAAATATGAGTGATGAAATTACAAGTAATCTTTTGCAAGCCAATTATACATTGATTATTTACTAGTTAATTTAACTTATATGTTAATTTGTAATTAACTTATATTTAATTTTTAAAATGTTTTTTTCCAGAAGTCCAGCTCGATTACGTCGTTTTTTTGGTGTGAGTAAGAAGAGTAAGAAAAAAAGATTAGTTGAGGTGGATGATGTTAATGTTGTAATCATTGATTTGGATCTGTATGACGATGATGATATTCGACCACATCCTGCTATCAGTGAATCAGGATGGTATATCATCGTACCTATCAGTATCATGGCTAAAGTTAGTTTCAAAATTCTTCATCTTATAAATTTTTTTTGCTAAGAAATTTGCTATAATGTAAGAAGCTATTACTTCCATCATAATCTATTTTTTATTTTTGCTAATTTAATTCTTCATTTCGAATTTTTGTAATTGCTAAAAAATTTGAGATAACGTTTGGAACGACTTTTTTTTTTGTTTTTAGAGCCGCCTACTACGAGCTTTACGTTATTGTTCAACACCATCATTAATTGTTGTTGATGCATCAACTAGACAAATTATCACCGATGATGGTCGACGTCTGTTGCAGGATGATCCGAGTGGTTTAAATTTTCCATGGTAAGAGAAATTTTCGTTGATTCTTTTCTTTTGGCAAAAATAATATTTATTAGTCAAAATTAAATTTCTGGAAGGTTTTTGAATAATGCAAATAATTAGTTAGATTTTTGATGAAACTTAGCCTTCACTTATGCAAATAAAATTACAGATTAAGTTATGATTCAAATTATATAATGCCGTAATCTTACGGTTTAATTAATTAGAATTAGTCCTAATTAAAAAAAATGTTTTATTATCAGATTAATCAATTCTAATTTATTTATCCTTAAAATTTTTTAAATCATCTAATAAAGGAAACGTATCACTCATATGTTTACATTAATTGTGTAAATATGTGAATTAAAATGTTATAATTAAATTTAAATATTATCATAATCTTACATTTAATTAATTAGAATTAATTCATCAACAGACTTGTCTCATTAGGTTTTGTGATAAACATGGGAATTTATAAAAGTAGAAAATTGAATTATTTCTCAAAAATGAACTAATTTTATTAAAGGTGTAATGCGACACCAGAAGAGCTTTTTCAAGGTGCTGTGCTAAGGAATTGTAAGGGAGCTGATGGTACCAAGAAAATAGTAACTGAAAATTTTCAAAATTTAAAATCAACTGTCAAAGGATTATATTTTGGTGCTAATTGGGTAACTGTTTTATTCATTTTTCTCTTTTTCTTTTCGCCTTTTCGCTCTCTTTTTTATCTCTTTATTACTTTTTAACTTAACTTATTTCTCATTCTAAAAAAAAAAAATGAAAATTTCTTTTGAAATGTCTATTTTAGTGTCCACCATGTCGGTCATTCTCACAACAATTGATATCTTGTTATGAATCACTCAAAAATGCCGGTATTCCATTCGAGATTTTCTTTTGCTCATCTGATAGGTGAATATTTTATAAAATTCTGTCTTATAATTATGTGAAGAATGAAATTATTGAGTAAGCTAATTATATTTTTCAGTCAGAAACAAATTCATACTATTATAGTATGAAATAATTTGATGAATTTACACTATCGTCTTAATTATACTATTTAAATTATAATTTTTTTTTTTTCATATAAAAACGTGGAAACTTATGAATCTTTTTTTTTTCATGCTGAAAATTTTCACGTAGAAACGATAATTGATTTTCCATATTATGAGTTTAAAGAATTGAACAATTGTTGACAAGCAAATATTTATGTAAAAGGCATAGATTAGGTTTTATGACAATAAAAATTAAAACAAATGACACAAAAATGTTGTATCTAAGTAATTTTCTAATTACTTAATAGATAATTTCAGATCACAAGAATCATTTGAACATCATTTCTCAACGATGCCTTGGTTGGCATTTCCGTATGATCCGCAGAAGGCAACTCAGCTTACTCGTCTGTATAGCGTAAATGGTAAAGTTTACTTTAGTTTTTCACGTATCTATTTTATTCAATTCTTACGTATTTAACGTTAATATGGATGAATGCATGTATGAACATTGGTAATATTTTTACGAAAGTAAAATTTTCATATGTATAAATGTGTAGTGATAATAAGGAAATGTTAACATAACACAACAATCATACAATGCATTTAAAAATTTAAAAATTTTTCAATTATCAAATAATATTCTACTTAATTTTTTATCGAAAATCTTTGCTAACTTTCATAAACAAATTTTTTTTTAAATATTTGGATTTAAATTTCAAAATTAAACAGAATTGCATAAAAAGATATTAAATAATAATCAATTATTATAAACATTTAGGTATTCCGGCATTTTTATTATTGAACGAGGAAAATCGTCTAATAACGAGGCATGGTCGTAATGTGTTACTTAGTGATCCATCCGGTAGTTTATTCCCGTGGGGACCGTTACCATTGTATGAATTAAATGAAAATACATTATGTCGATTAAGAGATGAACCTTCATTAGTATTATTTACAGGTAATTGGAATATTCCATTTCTTATTTTCAACAAATAATTCCTTATTTTTGCCCACTGACTCAAAATTATTTGTTTAATATTATTTACAGATAATTAATTATTTCATTTTTCACCTTACAACTAATTTAATTTATTGTTATTCTTCTTAATTCCAAATTATTTATTTATTGATTCGCAAAGAAAAAAAAAACAAAGTGTTTTTAGAAGGTTCACCAGATGATGTCACTTTCTCGATGGAAGTATTACGATCAACCGCTGAATCACTTTTCCGAGAACGAAAGGAATCAATTAAGCATTTGCCATCAAAGGAAATTGATACCACTGATAACAATACTAATGGAAATAATGATTTGAATAATTTAGCATATTCAACTAATTCAGTAAATAGGTATCAGTTTACATTTTCCATCTGTTCCATAATATTCAAATTACAGTCTTAAGCTAATTCGATTTTCTTATTATTATATTTATATATTATTTAGGAGTAACTGGTTTATAATAATGATGATAATAATAATAATAATGACAATAATAATTAATAATAATAATAAGTAACAATAATAACAGTAAATAGAATTTGTGAAAATTGAAATTTTCGATTTTTGATGGAGAAAGAATTTAAACTTTGATAAATTAAGCTCGATCTCATCTGATATATCGGTACCACCATGGGTTGATCCATTGCAAATATTTTATACTGGCGAAGATCCGTTATGTGATTTTATACTGGAAGGATTAGGTCTGGATAATGCAGAATTACCCCTTATTGTTATTTTGGATGCAACAGTTAGTCGGATGTGTGTTTGTGAAAAACCGGATGTAAGCGATGAAATTGTTGCCGAGTTTGTTGCTGCTTACAAGAATGGAAAGCTAGATATGGTACCGTTGCCAACAACATGTCCGGTTAATTTTAACTATCTTATTTAAAAACTTATCTTTTTAACTGGGAAAAAAATTTTTTACCAAATTACTCTTTTTTTTTCCTCCAAAATATTGTTTTTCTAATGGTCTGTAAAAATAACTAAATCGATTCCGAAAAGAAAGGCGTATCCTTAAAAAAAAAAGATGGTTGTTATTAGATACAGTCATTTGATTGTAATTCAGTGTTTTTTTTTTTGAAATTTTCCAAATTTTTTCTTTTCCTTTCTTGTTTAAAATTTTTTTAAATTGAATTTCAGAATAATGCTCAACCAACTCGTTATGGTAGTATTCCAGCGCAAGCTGTTCATCAAGCACTGGGTATCGGCAGTGCTCAATCAGCTAATTCAATTTTAAATGAAAATCAAACAGCAACAGCTAATGATCAACAGATACCTATCGTTCTTTAGTATATTGTTGTCATTGTTTTGTCTTTCTTGCAATCACTGAAATATCCATTTTTCCGGATCCAGTTTCTTTCTGTCTTTCGGTATTGCACGTTCAATCAATATCTTCTACGATATAATATGTACAAAAAAAGAAAAAAAACGACTTGAAGAAATGTTATAAAATTATCAAATTTTTGAAAAGAAAAATAAGAAAAAAAAGAATAATTTAAAAAAAAAAAAATGGAATAAGTGGAACATATTGATGCCATGGATGAATATGAATGCGAAAACTGAATTGGTGAAAACAAAAAAGAAGACGGATTAACATTTCAGGATAACACCGTATCACTGTGAAAATTATTTTTGTTTATACATTTGATTGAATTATGATAAAATGATTGATTATCATTGGAATAATCAGTTTTTTCCTCCTATTTCTTTTTTTCTTTTCGATATCATTATTAGTTATTCTTTCTCATTTCAAATTTGTGATGAATAATTTCAATTTTTGTAATATTTCTCTTTTTCCCATGCAAATGGCAAATTCATGTATACCAAAAAAAAAAAAGGAAAATTATTTTGGCGGAAAAAACAGCGTACGGAAAAACGAATATTTTTTTAATGCTGACTGTTGTTATATTTTTATAATTTCGAAAATTTTTTAATTCAAAAGTTGATTATTTTTATGCTAAGAAGGAAATGTAAAAAAAGGAACATGAAGGAGAAATTTGTTTCGTTTTTGTCAATAATATTAAGTCAGCTTTACATACAGAAAAATTTCTTTGCAAAAGAAATTTAAAAAATTTAAAATTCAAACTTTTTCTTCATTTTGCCTTTAATCTGTTATCTAGTTTCGCAATGTTTTGAAATATTACCTTTTCTGAACATTTCATTTTTTATTTTTCTTTCCAGTTTTTCTTTTTTCTTATTTTCAAAAATGGTTTTATGCTACAGAGAATACTGGTACTTGCTTCCCACACTCATATGTTTGGTTTTGTTAAAGTATTTCATAAGTATGTTTATTGTATGGTATTATAAACTGTTTTAATAATTTTATTGCTTTAATTTTACTTCAAGAAATTCCAGTATGTTTCACTTTTGAAATTAAATCGAAATTATGGATGAATGAATGGATAGTATATGTATGCGTCCATTTTAATTCATTATTATTTTACTTTTTTTTGTTTTCTTTCTCTAAAATAACGTTGAGAATGGAACTTTTTTTAAAAAAGAAGTTTCATTTTTTGACAAAGAGAATCAAAAAAAAGGAAAGAAACAAATGAATTGAAAAATTAAAGATAATATGAGTCATATTCGGTGAGTTGTAACATAACGTTTGAATACATAATATTGAATAACAATTTCTATTTTTCACTTGAAAAGCTCAATTTTTTTTTTTTTTTTTTGAAAAAAAATGATTGATTTGGATGGATATGATTTCATGATTTGTAATTCCGACAGATAAATGTCATCGGTAGTGAAATGTCAGAATAATGAGGTATAAAATGGGAAAAGGGGCAATTATTTTGATTTATGGTGTGGGCATTTTGATTAAAACGTATTTCCGTTATAAATTAAAAAAATCAAGTGTGAACGTACATCTAAATCTCATGGTACTCGAAATAAATTTGAATTAGTATAAAGTCTGAACTCAATTTAAGTTAAAATATAAATTTAGTCAATAAATAGCATCAATTCTCAAGTCGTATTAATACTATAACACATGAACGATGTTATCAAATGTATCATTTTCGTAGAACTTCCAAAATTCAATTATCAAAGAAAATTTGTTTTGCGAAAATTGCAATTGTTTCGATCAATTTTTATTAAATTTTATTGCCATCTTTTCGCATATCTTGTCTAGTTACTCGACTTATTATAAGCCTCGTTCATTTTTACTTTTATCTCTAATTAGTGATTTATTTATTTACCTGCTCTTTTTCTGACATAAAAATGATAAACAATAAATAAGTAAATTGTATTCGGATTTATGCTAATATTATTTTTCAAAAATATTGAGCATTGGAAGCAAAAATAAAACTGAAAGACCTAACTTAATATGGAAGGATTAGTGACTGCAAGAATAAAGCTAACAAATTGTTTGCTTGCGGTCCAAATGCAATTTACTTATTCACTTATTGTTTGTCATTTTTAAATTGGAAAAAAAAAACTTTTTTTTCTGATTTAAAGAGAGCAAAAACTTTTTTTTGATCTAAAAGAAAAAAGAAAATTTTTTTTCATCTAAGAATGATAAACAATAAGTGAGCAATTAAATTGTATTCCGATGTTATTCGAATGTATGCTAACATTATTGACTGATTCTTTTTTTACGAGACACAAAAGGATGGTATTAACGATAACGAAGTCAATGTTATTATTTTATTATTATTATTACTATTATTATTATTGTTATTATTTATTATTATCACCATTATTATCATCATAAATATCATCATTACTGCCATCATCGGACAACATCATCGTCATCATTGCCATCGATGAAATTATCGTCCTCATCAATATTATCACTATTCTCATTGTTAATGTTATCATTATCCTCATCGTTAAACACCGCTTTTATCATCATTATCATTCTTAATAAATACCATCAATGAGCCACCTATCAGTGGTGATATTACGATGACTAGCAAATAATGAATGAAACATAAATATAAATGAAACACGAATATGCTATGTTTGTAAATAGAACCGTTCTTATAACAGTTCTTTTTACTATAATTTCTACGAATAAACTGCATTTGACAATAAATTTTCGTATTGTATACAAAAGTAACTTTTTTTATGCTTAAATTAAACGATTAACAGAAAGGAGGAAAAAAAAGAAATAAAAAACTTAATCGATAAACATATTATTCAGCTTCTCTTCCTTTTACAACAGGAATTTCAACAACCATAACAACATTGTTGATCATCACTATCATTATTAACTATATGATTATCAATAATGCCATTATCGTCCTTCCTTATTACTATCACCACCGCTGTTATCATCCTTATCACTATTATTACTCGCATCATCCATTACTCACTACTATCATTGTTAGATGTGGAATGTATTTCAACACAAACAATTCAATAGCTTCTGCATTTTTCATACTTGTTGTTCTTCCTTTCTTAAAATTTCTTGAAAAATTTCTTCACACCATAAAATGTATCTATCCGTGCGCAATTATATCGATGATTCGTTATATTCGCATTAGTGATGTAAGTTCGCTTTGTCGGACGCTCGACAATTTCATTCTTTCTTATTACCTTCATTTCTTTTCATTTTATAGATTAAACATCAAAACAGTTTATGTCGTTTCACTTTTCT
This sequence comes from Wuchereria bancrofti, assembly GCA_005281725.1. Classification (NCBI taxonomy): domain Eukaryota; kingdom Metazoa; phylum Nematoda; class Chromadorea; order Rhabditida; family Onchocercidae; genus Wuchereria; species Wuchereria bancrofti. Next base: position 8,156,883 of record SSBO01000001.1, read on the forward strand.
TATCACTCACTTTGTTAATAAAAATATTTTTTCTTTTCTCTGTTAATGGAATAAACATATTGAATATTCATCTGATATGCTTGTTTTATCTTTCTCATCTTACCAATAATACCTCTCTAGTCTAGTCCAGTCTGATCAAACCTAGTCAGTCTAGTTCGGTCTAGTTTAATTTATAACAATTTACTTTTTAGTTCTATGCTTTAAAAAGTTTTGTATTTGAGTGATATTTCTCCTCAGCATAATTTTTTTATTATTATTATCATTATCGTTATCATTATCATTATTATTATTACTAGTAATTATTATTATGCTATTAGTTGTTGTCGTTGTCGCTGTCGTTGTTATTATTCGTGCCATTTAGTGTCGTCGAAATTTAAAAAAAAAAAAACAAAATTTAATAATTTTATATTTATGCTGCATTTTTATCTATTATTATACATTAAATTTATCATATAGTATATGGAGTATTTACTCATTATAAACTTAGCGGTTACTTTTAACAAAAACCAATATTTACACTAATACTAACTCACTCTAATTTAATTGAACGCTTAAAAGATTTTATCTTTCTTTTTATTTAACCGTCTGTCAAATTTCCTCTTTACTTTCGTTGTTTGTTTTAGTTTGTTGAAATAAACAAATGGAATGTATTCCGTTGTATTTCCAAATTTCTCATTTTATTCTTTTATTTTCCACTTTCATCTTTTTATTTTCTGCATTGCGATTTTCATACAAAATTTTAATCAATTAAATGTAAATTTAGGTTAGTATGAATTCATAACCTGTGATTCTAGCAATATATTCACATCTATTAGATCTTCAAATTTAAGTCTATTTATTTATCATAATAATTGTTATCATCTCATTGCTAACATTTATGACAAATTTATAGTATATCTTTCAGACAAAAAAAAAAATTGAAAATTCTTTCGAATATATAACCTTGAATAGTCCCACTTTTTTTTTTGATATAATTTTAAAGTTCAAGAATGTTAATGAATAAAAATATTGATAACAATTAATTATTTGAGGTATACAAGGATATTACTCACGTCAAAACTTCATGTATACACGTATATATATGTAATTTCCATCGTCTGTTTGATATATTAAAAAGAAAAAAAAGAAATGGTAAAAAGGGAAAAACATTAAAAATGAGAGGAAATGAGATGCGATTGATTTTTCTTTTTTTTTTTTGCATTAGTGCATTTTAGTCTTCCCATTTCTTCTTTTCTCCTAACGCGGAAAAAAAGAAATAAAAAATAAAAAAAAGCGAAGCGATGACTCATTCTCATACGACAGATAGCACAATTAAAGGATTCATTGTATCGTATGAGCTCAATGGACCCTTTCCTTTTCATTTCCAGTTTTTTTCACTCTCTCTTTCTCTCTTTCTCTTCTATTATCTTTTATCTCGTTGCAATAATGCTTTCTGATAGGCCTTGAAAGGTATTTTCAAATTAAAACATCCTAGTATGCACTGGAAAAGGCCTTATATTATAAATCAATAAATGAAAAAAATTTTTCATTGAGTCTATGTGATAGAGTGAATCCTTTAATTCATATGTATTAACAAAGTTTTAGTAATACTTTCAAAATTAAGCCTTGTAGTATATGTTTAAAAATGTCTAACGTCATGCCTTTGAGTAGTGATAGATACGTGTACACGTTTCACGTTTCATGTTGAAATGATTTTGCAGTAATATTTTCAAATTTAGGCCTTTGTGGAATGTATTGGAAAAGGCCTAATATTATATATTTATACATCCTATGCATTCCATATGTACTGAAATAATATTTTTGCATCAGTCAGGCCTTCTAATATATATTTGAAAAGGCTCAGCAATATTTTTTTTTCGGCAAATTTTCCAGAATGTGCGCTAAGAAAAAATATTTTTAAAACAAATATTTCAAAATATGTTAGAATAGGTTTTGCAGTATGTTTTTTGGATATTTCAGCCCTTGCAGTATGCTTTTGAGCATTTCAATATGCACTGGAAAAAAGTTTCTCCTATTTACTTTCAAGAGTTGAGATTTTTTAATAAACATTTTATCTAGGCTGATCCGTCTTATTTTTCTTTTTTTTTCTTCCTTCTATTTTTTAATTATCGGATGGTAATTTTTAATTTATCAAATTCATCGAAAAGAGGCATTTCCATCAAACATCAGATTTTTGTCAAATGCATCCAAATGGAGGATAAGAAGCATCCAAACCGAAAGGCGTGGATTTGAATTTCCAAAAGCATAATTTTCTGTTTTTTTTTTTTGACTTAGTTTAAATGATAAAATTGCATGCCTATTTGATATGATTTACATTGAAGCATTCATAGCTATTTGATATGATTTACATTGAAGCATTCTTGCAAATTTTGAATTATTTTCAAAAAAAAAAGATATTTGGAAAAATAGTTCATGATATGGAACATAATATTATAATGCCAATGTCTTTCTTCTTTTTTTTGATTTCATTTAAATGTTGTTTGAAATGTTTTCAGATATATTAGTCTTTTATAGTTCAGGATATAAACTTAAGAAATAGTATTTCATATTAGAGCATAAGTTTATCAAAATTACTTCGGGTTGTATTCATCATTCTTCTCAGTTTCATATTTCTCACTGAATCTTCCTACCTATTATATTATTCAATGATAGTTAACTAATATGAATTATCTTGATTTCAGATTCATTTGAAATCTTTTTTCTTTAAATTAATGTAAACAATTTTCCGATAAAAACAAAATGAAAAGTTTTCTTCTTGATGCATAAAAGTTTACGTTGAAGGTTGATTTTGTAGTATTAGATAATTCATTCACCGATATTTGTTTGATTTGTAAATTCTTTTTTTTTTGCTCCTAAAATTTTACCTTAAATATGACGTCATAATCTTTATTTTTCACTCATTTTGTTTCACTTTCGCTTATGCGTCTATTTCCACCTATTGGACGATTGAATAAGTTAAGATATTTAGCTTGGAGACTTAAATTAAACAATACCATAAACAAAAAAAGAAGAATTGATAATTTTAGAATTTTGCATCAAACTCTATAACTGTACTGAATTTAATTTTTTTAAAATACTTTTTTTTTTTTAATTCAACAGTGCTTGTTAAATATGCTATTAAATTGACTTCTGTTGTATTCAAAATGTACTCATTTTTTTTCATTTTTTAAATAAGAAGAAATACGATAAATTTAAAAGGAACAAATTTAATAATAAATCTTGTTTTATAATTTTATCATTATTCATGCATTAAACATTTTACTTTCAAAGAAGAAAATTCTATTTATTTATTTTTTTCTTTTTTGAAAAAATGTACTTTTCAGATATTTAGCAAAACTTCCTAAAATTTATCAATTTATTGATGAACGTCTCAAAAATGTCATCTGAATTTTATGGAACAATCAAACCAAAAATGGATTTTAATGCTGAAACAGCAGCTGATGTGTTATATGATGCGATGAAAGGTTCAGGATGTGACAAATATCGTGTCATTCAGGTTATCGCTCATTGCAACAATGCACAACGACAAATGGTATTTTATTTCTTTATACATTTTTTTAAAAAATTATTTTAAATTTAATTTTCGAATTTTCATTATAATTTTGCAAATTATTATATTCTTTTACTCATTTAATTCGTATTTTTTTAAAGTCTTATTTATTTGTTGCTTATTAAAATTACAAAAAAAATTATTCATTATCTTCGAAAATAGAAATGATATATATAATTCTTGAAGATAAATATGTTTTAAGATTGAATTTTGTTGTAATAAATTGAATAATTAATAATAACATTTTCATAGCGTTAATTTCAGTTTCTTTTCTTGTTTTTGTTCTTTATTGGAACAAAACTTTCTTTTTTCTTACTTCGTTTTTGTTTACTTCTTGTAAAGTATTTCTTAGATTCGTACGCCGTACAGAAATAAATATGGAAAAGATTTGATTGATGAGCTGAAAAAGGAATTATCAGGTGATTTTGAAGATGTCATCATTGGATTAATGGAAACACCAACTAAATATGATGCTATCCAACTACAAAAAGCTATGAAGGTTTATGAAATAAGAGTTATTTGTACAAATTAAAGATGTGAAATATTTTAATGATAAATTTTGTTTTTAATTTCATTTGCACTTTATCCTTTAAAATATAAACTAATTCTTTTAATAAATATATGTGTATGAATGTAAATTTACGTATTAAAAAAGAGAAAAAATCTTTTTTCAAGTAAAAATAATTAGAAAGAAGTGATAAATACAATATATTTATTTTTAAAATTAAAAAAAAAATCTTTTTTTACTTCAAATTATGAAACAAATTAAATTTTCACTTTTTTTTCTTTGATTTATTTTAAATCTTTTTAGGGTTTGGGAACAACAGAAATAACATTAATTGATATTCTATGCTCTCGAAATGATGATGAATTAAATGCAATTAAAAATGAATACAAGGATGAGTTCGGTAGAACATTGGAAAGTGATATTGTTGGTGATACAAGCGGTGATTTCAAAGAATTACTCCTAGCATTGCTTAATAATCGTCGTGATCGATCATACAATGTTAATTATTTGAAAGCAAGAGAAGTTGGTTTGAATTTTTTTTTTTGAATTCTTTGCTCTTTTTCATCTGTTAATTTTCCTTTAAATATTTTAGAATGAAAAATACGATAATAATTATTTATGAGCATAATTAATTAGTGAGTAATTTAGCATACAGTGTATTGCTCCTCATGATCACTAATGAGTAGTAAATTATTGTGAGTAATGAGAACACTTCTCATATTTTAAATCATAATTAATTTAAAATCAACATGATGTTGTTTAGGTAGTAGCACAAATTGTAATTTAAAATTTTCAAGAACTTAGTAAATAGAAAATTAAATTAAAAAATTAACAAGTGCTTTATTTTAGTCTTAAATCAACAAAAGAAGAAATGAGGTAAATTTAACTTTGGAAGAAATTAAAGATGGAACTGTGAGCTAAGGTAAAAGAAAATTATAAAATTAATAAGAATATTTTTTCATCATTATAATTCAGTCATCTTTTTTTGATGTTTTAAGGCGGCAAAACGAATGTTTGGCAATAAGGAAAAAAAAGAGAAACCGGATAAGGAAACTTTCAAAACGGTCTTAAGTCAGGATAATTTTCGACAAATCCAAAAACTATTCAGTGAATATCAGAGTATGACCGGTGAACCTCTAACGGCAGCTGTTGAGGTTCATTTGAAAATTTTTTAGCAATTAAATAACATCAATCACTTCTTGTTTTATTACAGTGATTTATATAGGTAATATTATGTTAACATTTTGATCTGAAAAAAAAACCAACATTTTGTTTCAGCTTAAGTATAAAAGTCAATTTGGAAGTAACATTATATAATATCGCTAAATGAAGTATTCTGTGGTATGTATCAAAAAAAAAAAAATGGAAAATTTTTGAAGTGAAATAAAGTAAATTGGTATGAGACAAACAAAGTTTTTGTTTTAAATATTTTTGCAACTGTAAAAAAGCGTTATTAGTGAAAAATCACTTCAAATATTAGATTTATGTAAATCATTATTATCTATTTTAATTCTTTTAATTAATAATTATGCAACTAGAAGGAAAGATGTAATTACACTTATATTTGCAGAGAGTATTTAGTGGTGATGCAAAAATTGCTTATTTAGCTTTAATTGATAGTATTCAAAATAAGCCACGTTTCTTTGCTAAGCAATTATATGATGCTATGAAGGTAAGTTAGTATTTTTAAGAATCAAAAAAAAAGAAAAATTTCATTTCATCATCTATTATTTAATCTTATCGTTATTGGTAATACATTGATAAACTTATACAAAAATGTGAAATTTCAAAAAGTAATAAATGATTTAAATTTTCTAATACTTTGTGAAACTTATGAAATATTCACAATTTTTTATTTTGATGGTATAAATTATTGTATTCAGAATTATTTTATTAGTTGAAATTATTTTCAGAAAAAAAAAGTTTCACTATTATCAAAGAGTGACAATTTTTAATTATGTATCCAAAAGTATTTGCAAAAGTTGGACCGTTTATGAAATATATAATCAAATTTTTTTAATTTTTAATTTAATAAATCCCTCTAAGCTATGTGATTATACGTGTCATATCGTAGCATATCGATTTATCAATTTAGATGATTTATATATTTGTGTTAGTATTAATGGAACTATGAATGATTCATAAAGGAATTTATTATTCTTTTTATTGTATTCATTTTTCTTTATATAGAAAAAATATTTCTCTTCTTTTGCTCAATAAAAAATATTTGTTTCTTAAAATTTATGATTACATTAAACTAAATCAAATCATATAGTTTACATTAAAATCAATGAATCAGTATGTTAATGGAAAAATCAGATAAAAATTATCACTTTAAATTTGATGATAAATCTTTTGAAAAATTTAAATTATCTATTATCAGTTTAGGGTCTTGGTACAGCTGATCATCATTTGATACGGATAGTGGTTTCACGATCCGAAATTGATTTGGCATTAATCCGAGAAGAATTTGAGGGAATGTACAAAAAACCATTAATTGATTGGATTAAATCGGAATGTTCTGGACCGTACCGTGATGCATTAATTGTTATTATCAAAGGAAATTGAATGATTTTTCTTTCTTAATTATTCACTAATGATAACAACAACAATAACAATAACGAAACAAAAAAAAAAAAGTAAACAACTATGATTAACGCTTTAGTTATAAAAATGATCACGTCATATCTTTCATTCTAAACTTTATTTATTTGAAGTCTTGTCATAATTTAAAAATGAAATTATTATTTGGAAACTGAAATCATTGCTAAATTTATTAAAAAATAAAATTAGAAAAAAATTGTAAATGAATTTAGAACTTTAATAATTATTACATTTAAGATAATTTTTGCAGTATTTTAAGTAATGCTTCAAATGTATTTTAATTGAAACTTTTGAATTTTTTCTTTTTACTTGTCGCTTCATTGCAGTATAATCATATTTATCATCGTAATTCATTATAATCTGTCGATATTTTATCGTAATTCATTACTTTTTCATCATTTTGCCATTCATTTACTATAATTCTTCAACATTTTATCATAATTTCTTAAAATAATTTTGTTGCTTCTTTTTTTCTAATAATAACATTTTTTTTTCTTGCATGTTTTATTTGCTTTGTTTTAAGTAAAGAAAAGAGAAAACAAATTTTCACTTCAAAAAAATCTATTTAACACTTTGCACCTAATATCTATTTGTATTTTCATAAGATCAAAGAATGCAAATTATGTTAAAGAAGAAAAAAACAACAATAATAAAATCTTATCAGAAATTAAGGAACTTCTTTTCTGGTTAAGAAATGTTTTGACATGCTTGATTATTTAAACGAATTAATAGAATTCCGTTCGTATCATTTGGCGTTAATAGTGTTGTTTTACGCCAGAGACGTAATTGCACGTAAGTGTTACGAAAAAACTGTATGTTATACGAATTGGTCTGCTTAAAATTAAAAGCAAAATATTGTAGAGAACAACTGCACTACATACTATTGAAATAACTATAATTACTGATATCGATTACATTTGATTACTGATACGATATTTGTTGGTTTTATCTAAATTCAACTTTTTTTGGCTTTTGTAAATTCGAAGATGAAAAGAACATAATTCATATAATAACCTGCAAATTTTTTGCCTGTTTTTTAAATGTGTATAATGAAGTTTGAGACAAAATTAAAATTCTGAATCTTGGTTTTTCAATTTGGTTTCTCCATTGATTTCAAAATAATAATTTCTATAATACCGTTCGACAAGTAATTTAGGGAATTGTTTTGGTCTGGTAGCTTCTTGAAAATCGACAATAATAATAGCAATAGTAATAATAATAGTAGTAATAATTAATAATAACAAACAGTAATAATGATAATAATTAATAATTTGACAAATCGTGATATTTACAAGCAATCATCTATTGTATATGATATGCTAAAACAATGAAATAATTCAAATTTTGTCATCTTTTTTCATATTCGTTTTATTTCCTTTTTTTGTTCAATAATAACATCTTGATGATATCACCAAATTTATGGACATTTTTATCCCCTATGAAAGTAATAATTATCATTAATTATTATTATTGCTATTATTACCATTATCATTATTCATTAACACTTATTTGATGAAGATGCTAATTTCCATATGCTAATTTCGTCACTTAAACTTTACATTTCTTTTTTACAGTGCTTCACTTTTATTTCCTTTTAAATAAAAGAAAAAGAAATGTTAAAATTTGTTCATATTCATTTGCTTGTCATTTATTTATATCTACTGAAAATTATTCTAGTTTAATTTAAATTGAAATTAAGAATAACAGAAATTAAATAAGCAGAATGGTTGCATAGTCCTTCATAAACTTCCTGCAATTCTTTAAATTGCAATCTAATTTAAAGTACCGAAATTTTTGGATTAATGATCTTTTCACTTTATTATTATTTAAATTTTGGTGCAGTTACTTTTGCAGCCTGAATTTTAATACAATTCGAGATTGATGTGAAAAAAAAGAATTAGGTTTTTTCTATTTTAATGATTTTTGTTGAAATAGCAAGCGCATGATTAAATCATTCGATTAACTAATCATCGTATCGATGATGACGAACTTATGGTGTAAGTATGATTTCCAGAAGAAATATAAGTAAATACAGTTATCTTAATCGAATTATAATTTATGGTAATCATCATTACGACTTTTGATCAATTCAAGATCATATAATATTTTTTACTTACAAGTGCTACTACAATTTATTGAAATGTTCAAATTATTTGAATCTTTCCTTTTTCCAAATAGAAAACTGCAATTAAATCAATCTAAAATTTAAATTGATTAAAATATTTTACTTTTAATCAATAAAAGCAAGAAAAAAGCAAACCTGCTCTATGTTAATCAGTAATTAAACCAATTAGTCTTTTTTTAATTGCTGATGAAATAATAAATTACTTGTCTTTGAAAATTTCTATAAATTAGTAAGCAAATGCAGCAAGGTAAAAAAAATTCAAATTCTTTGATAATTTGTGATTACGTAAATATTACAATAATTATATCAATCCGCTGATCATGAAACTGAGTTTATAATTTAGAAAGAAAAAAATTAATAATTTAAATCTGCACTCAATTAATTTGTATCATAATAATTGTAACATTTGTCAACTATATCAGAAAATGGATTAGAATTGAATTAAATCTAAATTGAATTGCACTAAATTGGATGAAATTAGCATAATAATTGTTTAACATAAAATATAATCAACCTATTTAATTTAATAGATATATTAAACATTATATTACACTAAATGTTCAGATATAACAATGCAAATATTAGCAACGGTTATCTGATAAAAAACATTTTACCAAAATTTTTTTAGAGGTAATTAATTATATGTAATGAGCAACACAAATATACGCAAATACATAAATATACATAATACATAATCAGATCTTAAAATACTTTTCTCCCAAACTTCCATTTCTGATTCGATCTAAAATTTCACTTCAATTTTTTTTATTCCATAATAATTAACATATTTTATTGAATGTAATAAAATATATGTATTAATGGATTGCATATACAAGCATACATTTGGTTATAAAAAAGTAAGCATTGAAATTTGATTATAATTTGAAATTGATTAGATGGTATCATTCTTTTTAGCTAATTTGATGAAGAAAAAAGATTAGATAAAATTAAACAAAATAATATTAAAATTAAAACAATGAATAAAATAAAAAAGTGGATGAATGTAGCTAGAAAGAATTCATCTAATCAAGTTTTCGGAAATTTTTTAAAATATTAAAGTCTGGAAAAAATTTGTTGCAAAATGTCAAAAATTTTGGAATGTTTGCAAGATTATATAATCAATATTTTCTTTTTTAAAGAGAAAAAGAACATCTCTAACTGTATTAATGCTATGTAATTAAAATTATTTTCGAATCTTCTCGTCTATAAATTAGTCTAACACTGTTAATTTTTCTCCTATCTTACTTTGATCTTTTTCAGTGGAAAAAAAGATTAGACAACGTCAAAGCTCCAACATTCGTTTCAATATCTGATTTCATCTAAATTCTTCTACTTTTTTTTCTTTTCTAATAATTGTTATGCGTTACTTTATTATATTTAAAAAAGAAAAAAGTCAATTAAAATATATAAGCATTAGCTAAATAATTAATTATTACTCTATTCTTTCTTGTCTCTTTTAACATTTAGCAAGATTTCATTATCAAAAAGAAAAAAAAAAGGAAAGTGTGAAAAAAAGAAAGAGAAAGCAAAAGAATCACATCACCAGATGGTATTAACAATTGAACATTCATTTATTTTATTCAAATAATAAAAAAAAGTCACAAAAATCTTTTCGATAGCGCTGTACTTGTCATTCTGCGCTTCTCGTAACGTTATCATCTTGAATTATGTTCAGTCTTCAATACATTTGCACATAAATAAAATAGGAAAAGAAAAAAGAGCAAAAAAAAGTCCGAAAAAATTTAAGAAAAAAAAACGATTATGGGAAAGCGAAGAAAAAGAGATAAAAAAAAAGGAGATTCTGTTACTAAAACATTATTGATAGCAATCATTTTTACATTTTCATTCCATTAAAAAATATTTTTTTCCATTTTCATTTCATCCACTTTCCATTACTTTTATTCATTTTATTCTTTCTTTTTTAAAACTCTATTAAAATTAAAATTGAACAAAAAAGATAATGAGAAAAAGAATTGGAAAAATTTATTTGTTTTTGAACTAATTTATTTCCACTAAATTTTCATTATTTTTATTAAAAAGAAAGATTAAAAAAAAAGAAAGTCATGTTTTTCCTGTATCATCTTTTTTTCCTTGTGTCATCTTAAACTTATTAGCTAAATTTTAATTATATTATATGTCCGTTTGTTTAATGTTAACAAATTTCATCCTTTTTATCACCTATCCTATCATTTTACTTTAATTAGCAATTATTCAGAAAATGTTGCATATTCTTCAGACATATCTAAGCATCACTAAATTTTTTAATTACTTTATTAATTGAACTAATGAATTTAACACCAAATTACACATGATAATCAAGAATTAATTTAATGATACTATTACTATTCCAGCTGATTATAATATTTCAGGAAACAGGAATGTTTTTGTTTCATTTTATAAATAGTACCAATGACTTTGGTTTAATTTTGATTTTGGTTGCGAAATAAATTTATCAAATATCGTCAGTTGTTTCATTTTTACCTAAATGGAATGTTATATTTTCCAAAAATAATTAAAATACTATTTTTAATTATCGAGTTTCAGACCAAAAAAATAAGAAGAAAAGGGATATTAATTTTCGTTACTATTATTTTAATTATGCTATATAATGGATAATATCTCTTTGCATACTTAATTTATCTGTTAAAATTAGCATACAAATTAACATCTTGCATTTTTTCCCTTGCTCTCGGGTAAATAGTAATATTCTATGGTTGCAGTGAATGGACAGGTTAGCTTTCAGGGAATTCCTTATCCCACTTTGTCATTCTTCAAAGTCACCCACCTATTTTTCTCTCATTTTATTAAATCTTATAGAAATTCATCGTCTGTCTTTTCTATTACATTTTTATATGAATCCAATTCAATCGCTAAATATTTACTTTCGATAATTTTTTTTTAAAGGAATGATTGTATCAATTGATCGATCATTTCTTCTGATATCCAAATTGATTAATCCTTTTTTTTAGTAAATCAACTTTAATACTTTTTTCCTCACTTCTTTATATTATTCTATTATTCCTGATATTACTTACCCAATATTTACATTCAGCGATTTTTTCCAATGATAGTGTTTGCTTTGCTTATTAATTATTTGTTAATGATTATCTGTTAAGTTGTGACTGGAATTATTTCAAAAAAAAAGAAAAAAGAAAAAACAAATTCAAAATAAATTTAAAGCAAATTCAAGAATAAACAAAAAATTAGAAATAAAAGAAAAATTGCAATTACAAAAATTTTTGTTTTTGTAAATGCAAAAATAAAAATTATAATGAAATAATGAAAATTACAAAAATTACCCCATGGAAAAACTACACTCATTGATAAAAAATAACAAAGTGAAAAGAGAAAAAGTTAGTCTTAAACTTTTAAATCTGTTTAACTTTTATTGCTTATTGAATTATACAATGAAAATAATATATCATACCGTATCGCTTTTTATTAAACGTTGCTAGCAATGGAGGATTACTGTAGGAGTGGATGCTTTTAATATATTTTTATTTTGCTACTGTCATCAATTTAAGGGAATTTCTTGACTTTTTGATCAAAAAATTAGTCGACACAGAAAAATGTTAGATTTGATTAATTTATCATTACGAAGAAGATAAGGACAAAATTACGTGCATTTTTACTGATTAAATCTTTGTTTAATTGGTAAAAAGAAATCCGCAAAAAATCTACCCATTTCTTAATTGCTTTAATTCATTATAGTATTATTGTAATAGTCTTTCATCTGAATACAGAAACGTAAAAATATTTTGTATTTTAGCATTCTTACTATTACTATTTGATGTTCTGTTTATTCATCGCTATTGTCCACCACCATTAAAGTAAGACCATTCGATGAAAAAAGTTATTTTTTAAAAAATCAAGTAAAGCTATAAATATTGGATCAATGATTGTTTTTGTCTGCAAAAATCACTGATATAATAATTAATAATAATAGGAATAATAATACTAATAATAACAACAATAATAATATTATAATATTACAATAATAGTAGTAATAGTAATAATAATAATAATAATAATAATAATAATTAGTAACAGTAATTAGCAATAATAGCGACAATTTTAGTATTAAAGTAAAGAATCAATGTTTTAATAGGAATTAAGGCTTTAAGAGGGAAGGAAAAGGCATATAATTTGAAAAATATTCCAAAATATTTATTATATTGTTTCTCGTTCTTTAAGTTTAGATAACTTCTCATACAATTAATAACACTTCATGATATCATTCATCTATACATCGGCTTCTATCGTTTTTTTCCTGCAATAATTAATGACAATAATATTTATAACAATGATAATAATAAGAAGAACAGTAATACTAATGGTGATAACAATAGTAATAACTGTAATAATAGTAACAACAATAGTTATAATATTAGTAATAGTAATAAATAATATTGATAATAATATTTACTGTTGTTAATTGTTAGTTATCATTATTAATCATTATTAATTAATGTGATAATAATGATAATAATAACATTAAATGAAGGAAAGCATAAATGAATCGTTTAATTATATAAATAATAATAGCAATAAGTAAGAAATGATTTTTGCCTTTTCATTTTTCTCTTAAATTTGCAAAATAATAAAGAGGAAGTGAAATAAATAATTGTCCTTTGATATTGTTCCTAAGTGCTCATAAATTATCGTTGGCACATTGCAATTTGAGAATACATAAATAATCGGAAATTGATTTTATGGTGACGACAATATCTTAGTTTATTGAAAATTTGCAATTATTGTTGAACAATGTCGTTTACTGACAAATAAGAGACAGATATCAATCAGTAACAGCAAAAATATGTATTATTTCAAAAATAGGCAATAAAATTCCTTACATATAGTTCAAAAAATTAAATAAAATTTGAGATATTGAATAATGTGATAGATAAGAAGGAATTTCGTAAAATTTAATAATCAAAACGAATAAAATTGTTTATGACAATTTTACAAAAATGAAAATAAAATACCTAAAATCCTATTAATACTTTTATTTTTTTATAGTCCAAAAAAAAAGAAAAATTTCTTTTGTTATTTCTCCTATAAACGTTTTATTATCTACCCAAATTCCGTTAATATATGGCAGATTTTAAAATGAATATAATCACAATCTTTGTTTTTGATAATATTTTTATCAGTTCAATTATATTTCCAAAATATGAAAAGAGATTTACATAAACATGGAACATTTGCTTCCAAATGAATAATACAACAATAAATATAACCTGTAAAATAATAATTTAACAATGGTAGTTTAAAAGATAATGTAATTTGAAAGTAAATTTACACTCATACAATTAATTATTGGAAAAACAGTAGTTATATTAAGCATTAAACAATGAAACAAAAGAAATGGAATAAATTTTCATCCTTTACGAAAAATTTTGAATTGAAATTTAAGAAATGAAGAACTGGAAAAAATAATCCCCGAACAAATAAACTGATAACATGAAGTTATTATCAAATGATTGATTAATGACTAATTGAACCAATGATTTCATCCGTTTCTATAATTCTGTTTGTTACCTATTGTTAATCAAAATACTCCTAGCATTACTTTTATCAGTAAAACTTAATCAAAAGTTATTTAATGTGATTCGTTTTCATTTCACATTTTCTGTTGATATTTCCTTCCATTCGCAATTTTTTTTTTTTTTTCATATTCTTATGCTTTTCACTTCATTCATATTCATTTCTTTGCTTTTATAAATGACCTTTGATATAAATTTTCTAAAATTTCTCACATCATACACATTTTTTCTCTTTATTTAGAGGTTACAAATGTTAACTCACTTTGCGTGAGAAAAATAGAAGAATAACTTTCTTTTCATTTTAATTGATAAATGAAAAAAATCACCTCTAACAAAAGTTAGCAAAAAGTTTGCATGTATTTTTCGAAATTAAATCATTTTTAATATTTTCAAAAAGTAAAAATTTTTGATAGTTTTCTGGCATCACTCAAATCTGTGACTTCATATTTAAAAGTATTATTTAAAAAATTTAAAAATTACTAAAAGCATTCAGCAATTTAATTTTAGGAAATTTGCTAATTTTTTTTTACTAGGTTAATTTTTTCATCAACAATTGAAAATTGTCAGAGAATTATGCTGGCAATAAATAGCGCACAACGTGGAACAATCACCGCCAAGTTTCCATTTTATGATGATGAAGCGGCAGATTTGTTGGCAAAATTGTTAGCATCAAAAACGGATGCCAGCAAAACTCAAATATTTCAAATACTTACACAAATTAACAACACACAGCGGCAAATGGTAATATTTTTGGTTAATAATTTCAAAGCGAATGTAAATTTTATTCATATTTTAAGATAGTGAAAATTACATGAAAAAATCTAAATTTATAGGAAGTAAGTCAAAATTAAATTAATTATTGATTATTTTGATATGAACAATAATTTATATTGAGCTGGATAAAACAGATATATTAAAAAATATTAAGAGATAAGTGACACAATCTTTTAAAGAGAATTAAATGATTATTTCTATTCTTTCTTTTTATTTTTTTCCTTCTCCTTCTATTTCTTCTCCTTCCTTTACCTTTCTTAATTTTCTTTCATTATTATATTTTAAGGGAATAATTTAATAAATATTCCTTTTTAGATTAAAACACCGTATAAGATAAAATATAAGAAGGATTTGATGATAGATTTAATGAATGGATTATCCGGTGATTATAGAGATATCATTTTGGCACTTATGGAAACGCCAACCAAATATGACACTTTACAACTTGTTAAAGCAATTAATGTAAATTCTTCGTTGGATTCAAAATTAAAATTTTGTTAAATTATTCTCATTTAATACAAAACTATCACATATGATCATATTATATCTCATACAAAAGAAAAAAAGTATAACTGATGAGGGATGCAAACATTTTGTTCAGTCTAAATTTAAATCTAAAAATCAAAAATAAAATGGTTAAATTAAAAGTGAAATGATTAAATTTAAATTATATATATGTGTGCATCTTCTTTATATAAATAAATATGCAGTATATAATAATAATAATAATAATAATAATAATAATAATTTCATTTTCTAATTTTGAAATATTTCAATGCGATACTTTAATAAACTTTAATACAATGAATATTGGTCAGACTTAGAAACAAATGTTAACTGGTCTGAAACTAATATATTACTTTGAGATGCATGTAACTACTGCTAACAATTATTAATTTTGATATTACATTTTCTAATTTATAAGAAAAATTTTTGAGTTTAATTTCCTTAATCTTTAAAATTTCTATTTATTGATTGCAAATTGTTTCAAATTTTATTCACTTCGGAAAATTTGCACCATTTCCACTTTTTCTTATTCCAATTCAATTAATTCAATATGTTTAATTAGTATCAGTTAAGAATTTCTTCCTTTTTTGCCATGAATTCATTTTTCATGCATAAACACTAATATTAGCATTACTGATTCTAGGGAACAAGTATCAATGAATCTGTACTAATTGAAATTCTTTGCTTACGAACTAGCATGGAATTATCTGCGATCAAAAATGAATATCAGATCATACTAGGTAATAAACTGGAAACTGATATAGCTACACGTATAAATGGTGACCTGAAAGACATTTTGTTGATTGTTATACAGAAACCGATCATAGCAATAAATGATAATAGCAGCACTGATGTGGAGAAAATTAAGCAAGTAAGTTGATGTGTGATAAGATTATTGATAAATATCATTTTATTGTACCTCAATATAGTGTTGATAAATGACTCATGGAATGATATGTTAATTTTATGATGAATAATTAAATAAGTATATTTGTTTGCAGGAAGTGAAAAAAATATTGGGTGAGAAGAAAAAAATTGATAAAACAGCTATGAAAATTATCATCGGATCACTTCCAACTTATCAATTGAATATTTTAATCATAGAATATGCAACAATTGCTGGACGTCAAATTGAACAAGACATTGAAGTTTGCTTTTACACTTTGCTTTTTGAATAATCAATAATTTAAAAAAAAAAAACAGTAATTGAATAGTAACAAATAAAACTGAAGATTACATTTTCGTATAAAATTCTTAAATAAAAACGTATATTTGTGAACTAATTAATCCTAACAATTTAAAAACCAAGCACCATTACGATTAAATATTAAATAATTTTGTAAATAAAACGTTTAAATGAATAATTTATTAGTATTTGTGATATAATAAATGAAATATTATATTCTCACATGTATAAATAATTATCTTATTTAGAGTTTGATATTAAATATATATTTATTCATATAATATTTATACTGCATATAGCAATACGTACAATTATCTCAAAGAAAAAATAAAAATTAGAGCTGAAAATAAAATAAAAGATGTGTTCTAATTCATAAAATTACGAATACTTCAAAAAAGTTGGAATATGTAGACTGTTCAATTATTATATTCATATTCATTTATTCAATCCCTCAAGTAATTATCATGCTTTTTTTATAATTTATTTTTCAGTAATAAAATCTTTTTTCAAAAAAATGTAATTTATTTTCTAAAAAATATAATTTATTTTCTAATAAAAATTTTTTTAGAAAAATTTTTTCTTATTATAATTTATTTTCTAGTAACAAAAAAAAAATAATTATTACGCTTTTTATAATCTATTTTCTGGTAAAAAATACCAATTTATTTGTATTTTAATTCAGTAATTAGATAATTTTACCGAATGAGTTCAAAAAAATTTTTCAATTTTATCAATTTTGCATATTTAAAATTTTGCTATTAATTACACGTTTGATGAATTAGAAGGATACGAATAAGCAATCCAATTTAATAATTTCAGTTAATTTGTTTTAATAATATTCCTCCTGCAGAAATATTTTAATGGCCCCGCAAAAAAGGCATTGCTTGCATTAATTCAGTATGCTCGAAATAGCAATTCATACTTTGCTGATTTGCTTAATAGCTCACTAAAGGTATTATTAGTATTGCTAATTTTATTATTATTATTATTAAGTAAACAATCATTTCAGAAACGAATGTATGAAAAACATAGAATAAAACAGGTTCATGTGATTGTGAAAAGAAAAATGTAATATTTCAGTAGCATTTTCGAGCTTTCTTTTTATACACAATGACGTCATGGAATTATAATTAACCAAATCACTTCAAAATATTTGTGATTAATTTTAAAGCCACTTTATAAGATGTCTTTATTAAATAAATCACATAATATCTCTTTTATTGTTTTTATTTAATATAAGATAATGATAAAAATAATGGATTTGATAACCGGTAAATAATACTGATGATACTGATGATATGATATAATGATATCGACAACCAAGATTGAATATTAGGACATGCTCTTGTATGACGTAGTTTTTATTTTAAACATTTTTCAGAATCCTAGCGGAACAAGAGATGGTGACTTGATTCGTCTAATAATTTCACGATCTGAAATTGATCTTGCGACAATCTCTGAAGCATACATGAAAAGTTATAAGAAAAAATTGATTGAAGACATTAATAAAGAATGCAATGGTTTATATCGTGATTGTCTAATTACTATTATTAAAGGCAATATTCAAAATTCGATTTTAAATTGAATTTTTGGTTTTCATTTAATATTTAATTTTTCTTTTATTTTGATTTTTCTATTAATAATATTTATGTGATACACTTCAGCATTTTGGTTCAAATGTCTTCAAAATTGATTTTTTTTTCAAATTAAACTGAACAGAAAATTATCAAGCAATATTTCCAATCCAATACAAGCAAAACTTAAATTGGATGACTCAGAAAAAGAGAAAAACGGAAAACGTTGGAAAAAATAAAGATTAATAAAACTTTTTAAATGTATTAGAAATTATCACAAAATGATTTTTTGATGCATTGCATTGAATAATAATCTGCTGTTCATTCACTAATAATTTTGTTTCTTCATGTATTGCAATAAAAAATTTTATTTTCACTTTATTCTTATTTGATAGCCATATGCATGCAGTTTTAAATATATTTGACTTCTCCTGCTACACTTCTGTCGATTACAAACACAACTTTTCAGCAGAAAGATAGCCCAAAAATGACCTGGATGTATCCACGATCCAAACATTGGCACCTCACCTTATCGATTGCAACCTGGGTACCAAAGATGCATTTGCGATGTTCGCTAGAAATGCACCCGAATGATGCGTAGTACAGAATGTCAAACAGAACACAGACCACCGTCATTGCGATGCAAACTAAACTGCTACTTCCAGGCTAAACCGAAAAGAAGAGGCGACATTCCAATGAAGAAACTCAAAGTCAACAATTTTGAAATCACTACAGTAAGAGACAACTTTCAGGACAACTTCCAAAAAAGAAAACCTGCATCTGCAAACCACATTTGCAGATTTCCATGCAGCACTCTGGCAGCTCACCAAAAATAATATCCAGCAGTTCTTCATAAAATGTCTACGGTTCTTATCAAAGAAGCCGAATGATTGGTTCGATGAAAACAATCCAAATATCCAGGAACTGTTCATCAAACGCACCTCGCTAATCCATCTTATCTTACAGAAAAGCACCTTTTCATCTCATTAGTAGTAAACCTTGACAAAAATTTCGGGATATCAAGAACAGGTGCTGGATCAGTCTAGTGCAGAAGATTTAATCATGCGTATATGTCAGTGACCATAGACTCTACTAGCAGAATACGATTCACAGCAGCTCACATGAGTGTTCCCTTCTTATGGATAAATCCTATATTCAGAACTAAACATTTCCAATTGCCTTTCAGTGCTCACTGTTCAGCTAAAAACTCGGCAACTCAGTATATCACTCAGCAATCACTGAACAACAATTGAAATTTGGCAAGGCATTTCAGATCGATGGAATTCCATCTGAAATCTGAGAAGCATGTTAAATTCCACAAGTTTATTGTTTGTTAACTTCGCCAAGCATTTGACACAGTGAGTGGAAAAGTTTATCGCAAATCTTGCAATGATTAGGGTGTCATTACACATTTCTAAAGATGATCATCATGTTACACGGCAGTCAAATCAGATCTGGCAATTCACTCTCTTAGTCTTTTCGATTATAATGAATATTGATAATTGAAAGAATTGTTTTGGAATTGAATGGGAATTGGCAACTGAATTTCTATTTCTATACAACAGTCACGGATGTTTCTTAGCACATTTTCATGTGTATTAATTTCAAATTGACAAACATGTTTAAATTTTTGTCAATTTTTGCCAGATTATCGAAACTAACGATGAGCTCCTGTACAATGCTTTTTGTGCGTTTGCATTGTATTTGTATTGTTAAAGAATTTGCCACAGTTTCCACATTGAAGTTTAGAGCCGATGTATTCTCTGATGCCGGTAATACAGTGACTGATGATCGAATGTTCGCCCACAACCGGATTCTTTGCATTCATAAATAAAGAGTTTAGGATGCGTTTTCATGTGCGTTCTATATTCGTTGTAATTCTTTGTTTTCATAGTGCATCCAACACTAGGGCACTCGTAACTTTCATCATCCGAAAAACTATCTTATGCCAATTTGTAGTTAATTAACGTAGTTTGAAAGCTGACCATAAAAATGTTTATGATCATATACTTCAAACAACTTAGGTGAAAGTTCCTTACTTGTTTTTGCATGCATTTAAACAAGAAGCGTAATTGCGAATTTTTCAACATAATGAGAATAAATCCAGTTCTCGTCTAATTTTTTTCTATTTCACAATTTCATGTAATCAAGTAAAAGCGAAAAACCTCTTAAGAAAATAACTTTTAAATTTATAAGATTTTTAAAACACCAGATACTGCTTCTCGCTTTTCATGTTGAACATAAACGAGAAGGATCTATCTCTTTGTTGAGGTTGAATAAATATCGAAGTATCAATTGAATTTCGTACTGCTATACAACAGATCTTTCTCAGCTGTGCATTCCACTTCATGTAAACAGTCAGATAAGTGTTTAAAATTTTTTGAATTTGTGGAACTAACGTGGAACATTCGTACAAAGTTTCTTGTGAGACCTCAGATTATTCTTACAGTTGAAAATTTTGCCACAGTTTCCGCACTGAACATTAGGCCCGTGTGCTTCCTGATGTCTGTAGAATGATGATGCATGATTGAATGTTCGCCCACAACCGGGCACTTTGCATTCATAAATAAAAGGTTTGGGGTGCGTTTTTCTGTGAGCTATGTATTCCTTACAACTCTTTGTTTTCATTGTACACCCGACATAGGGACACTCATAATAATTTCCCACATCTGAAAAACTGTCTTATAACATTTCTTTTTACAATTCTATCATAGCAGTTTGTAATTAATTAATGCAATTTGAAAACCGATCATAAAAATGTCTGTGATAATATACTTCAAATAGCTTAGATCACAGTTCTTTACTTATTTTTCCATGTATTTAAACAAAAAATGTCATTGTAGATTTTCTGCTACGATGAGGTCATCAGTTCTTAATTCTTTACTGTTTATATCCACAATTTCACATAAAAGCAAAAGTCTTCTTAAGAAAATAATTTTTAAATTTATCAGATTCTTATTGCCTATCGTTTTTTATGTTGAACATAAACGAGAAGGATCTATCTCTTTGTTGAATAAGTAGTTGGATAAGTATCGAAGTGTTTAATGAATTTTTTACTGCTATACAGCGGATCTTTCTCAGCTCAGCTGTACATTCCACTTCAGGTAAACAGTCAGATAAGTGTTTAAAATTTTTTGAATTTGTGGAACTAACGTGGATCTTTCGTACATCGCTTCCTGTGAACGTTTAGTTTGTACTTGGAGTTGAAAATGTTGCCACAGTTTCCACACTTAGGTTTAGGTCCGTGTGTTTCCTGGTGACTGCAGAATGATGATGGATGATTGAATGTTAACCCACAACCGGGCACTTTGCATTCATAAATAAAAGGTTTGGGATGCGTTTTCCTGTGAGCTATGTATTCCATGCGACTCTTTGTTTTCATAGTACATCCGACATGGGGGCACTCATAATTTTTCTCATCTGAAAAATTGTCACAACATTTGTTTTTGCTGTTAGAGCACTCCATTATATTACTTTGTAATTAATTAATTGGAAAGTGATTATAATTTCAAATCATATTAAGAGCAAAAATTTAATGTTACCTGTAATGGAAGGACTTTGCAGAACACATAACTCCGAGTTTTCCGCAGTAACGGAATCAGTTTCGATCCCGAATTCCTCAGTGCTTAAATCTTCATTTTCGAACAGCTGAGAGAAACTCTCAGAGATATTAGTGTTTAGACCAAGAATTGGCTCTAAATCTATTTTGTCAAGAATATTGAAGCTGTCTGAGAAGTACAAGTTACTCGAGGGGATGTTACCAGGGTCGAGGTCTGGTAGAAAGACAGTTCCATTCTCAGCCGAAACGATACAAAACAGAAAGCTGAACCAAATGGTTTGTATCATCGATGTAATGAATGAATTGAATTTTTAAAGTGGCAGAGCTATTCGAATAAAAGTTTTTTATATCAGACTGATGGAATTAAAGACCAAAGTTTCAAACAGTGTTTAATCTATAATTTTAAATCCTTCCCATTTGCATTACTATGCATATTTTCCTTCTGCATCCTCATTTTGCTATTTCTATAGTTAGATGCGTTTTTCATCTTCAAAGAAAGATTGACATAGCGTGTACTTAAGGAAACATAAAATTTAAGCTATGCTTTTGGTTTGGATACTTTCAGGAAGCTTCTATAATAGTATCAGTACGTGGGAGATCAAAACCAGAAGGAATAAAATTCTAAAAGTCATAATTTGCATAGCTTTTGTCGAAATTTTTTCTTTTTGAATTTCTCAAGTTTAATTTAATTTTTAATTCCTTTACTTTTTATATCTTTGGTTTGATGCATTTAACAAAATTGGAGGTCACATATATAACTGCTCCAAATGTCATTGATGGAACTTCACTTATGGGCTTGCTGAATTGAAATTTTAACAATTCTTCCATTACAATATCCATCCATTGCTATTCTCGCTGTTTTGAGGAAGAATTTCAATTTGACTGAAACGCTGTTTGAAAGCAGCGGCAAATAACCAAAACGTCACAAGCGATTAATGTGACAAGGAAAGGGAAGTAAGTAGGGTTTCAATTCATTTTGTTTTTCATCAACTTCATAATAATCAGTTGAAATAGTTTCAGTGTGAACAATTCTTAGCAATCTGTTTGTCACATTTTCTTATCTCAGTGTATTCCAAATAAAAAAGAACCTGGAATTGTAATATTGTGCTTTAATATCGCAGTCATTTCGATTTGATGCTAATTTTGAACTTAAAACTAAACAATGGTAATATTTAGGATGGCAGAAATGAAGAAATATTAGCATAAATGACTAGTTGGCATTAAATGTCGGTAGCTGAATGAATTTTTAATCTGCACAGTATTGAATACTCCTATCTGTGTTCTTTGATCTCATATTGTACTAAATGATTTGCATATTGTTGTAAAAACTTCTAGTTTTTAGTTTTCAGTGTTTGGTATATTGGTTCATTCCCGATTAATTCAATGTATTCTGACTATATTAGTAATCAAATCAATGATATTTCGCAGATGTGACTTATTTCTTACTAAATAAACCGTTTTTCTAATATAAATAAACCGTTCTGCATTTTCCTATTCATATCAAAAATAAGATAATGTTATATCATTAATAGGCCTAATAATTGTCTCTTCCAATTTCTGCATATTATGGCATTTATGCAAACTATTATTTGTAAATTTGACAGACATTAATTATGCTAATATTTAGAAGAACAAATGCTTTGATGAAAAAAATTTGTATCGACAATAAACTAATTAATATTGAATGTTACACTAAATTTTTATAGGGGACCGTTTTTGCAATTTACAAATTGATAATAAAATTTGCTGCAGAAAAATTTTACAATCCTACTGAAAAGAAATTGCGACAATTTCTGAAGCATGCATGAAAAGTTACAAAAAAAAATTGATTGAAGCATTAATAAAGGAACTCAATAAATTATTTTTTTTCTGTTCATTCACTAATAATTTTGCATTGCAATAAAAAATTTTGTTTTCATTCTATTCTTATTCTAATGACCATGCAATTTTAAATGTATTTGATAAAAACTGTAATAAGTTAAACAAAGTAAAGAAGGTTGGATTTTATGTTTTTTAAACTGATTATTCTGATCTTACCTTTAAAGTTTTATTGTTGATATAAAAAATAAATCATCTATGCTTGCCTCACCAATGAAAATTTGTCAGTAAAGGAGGATTCGAAATACTTTCTTCACTCAAAACAACTGATAAATAGTTTAAAAAATTGCATGCTACTTAGACCTGTGCACTGAGAAAAAGGTTAATTGCATCAAAATTAATTGAAATTAAAAAATATAGCGGTTCAAACAATTTCGGAGTGCAAATTTTATCAAGTTGTTTTTTTTTTTTTTTTGCATTTCATTATCGCTCTCATACATTCCAAATTTTTTAATTTCACCAGCATGCTTTAAATAGAATTACGGATAAAGATAGCAAATAAAGTTTAACCGGAACAGTTCATAGACTTGCATTTAACTTGAATGGTGATGAAATGTGAAGCAGCAAGTTTTGATGGACAGTATTTAAAATGCAAGTAACGTTTTGACAGTAAATTCATCGGTATTTGATTATTAATCAATCCGTTAGATTGTTCATCCAAATCTAACACTTAATTAATGATATTATTTACAGACCAAATAACTTAAATTTATCAACGCAATTCTTATTTCAAATTATCACTGAATACTTCCACAAGCTATAAATTCTGATACCAGCTAGTCATTGTTTGATATTTATGATAAATACAACGCATTAACATTTGAAACTTTTATAGTGAAACAATTTATCAAATTGTATTAGCTTGAATTGCCAGAAGTGAAATTTTCTAGTCTTGAATGACGTACTTCTCATTACAACACTCGATGATAATTTTAAATATGTGGAAATTTTTTTGAAGAATTTAAACAAATCTGAATATTACATTCAGACTGAATGTTTATTAAAAAACTAAAATTCTGGTGTATCAAAAACAGAATTATAAACAAATATGGAAACTCTAAAATGTTTTTCACTTTATTCATCAGAAAATTGAATATAATGTTTAAATTTACTAATTATAATAATTATTTTGGATATTTTTATTGTCACCATTACTGTTGCCATTATTATATTTGTATTAACTCTAAATCTCATCTAATTCTTTTTTAAATTATAAAAATATTAAAAAACAACTACTCATTTTTAGTTTATTTCTAAAGAATGATCATAAAACATTTGAATAATAACAATATTTAAATTAAAATTTCATACGCAATAAAAGCGTATGAAAATGGGTAGTAACAAGAGTTGTAAGAAATCTAATAAATAAGATGATAGATTTTATCGAGCACATAGCATCGTCAGATTATTTTGAATTAAACAAATATTCGAAAAAAAAATTATTTTGAATTAAATGCTCCGGAAAAAATAGACATTGATATTTGTAAGTGTCGATGCCTAATTTGATGACAGTTTTTTTCTTTAAATATTTTTTGTTCTAAACAGTAAAGTGGAAAGGAAACAACTTTATACATACTAAATATGTGGAAATTTTTTTTAAATTTTATACATACTAAATTTAATTCAGTTAATTAACAATGAACAACTATGATAAATATTCTAGTGACACATTTTCCACATGTTTCCAGCTAAATTAAATTTACTCAATCTTCATTCTGTATAATTTTTGCTGCAAATTGCTTAATTTCCATATTTTACATAAAAAATGTCCTTTAATGTTTTGAACACATTTGCCTAAATGTTGAACTTTGCACTTTTATATATCACTTTTTATCAAGAACTTTTTGCTATTCCTGTGAAATATGGAATAGCATGGAGAATAAAAATAAAAAAAGATCAAAAAAATTCAAAAAGAAAAGAATAGGAATGAGATTACAAATTGACCGCTCAGCTTTGACAAATTTAAGAAACAAATAGCACCGAACATAAAACGCAGTTTCTGATTTTTACGCATATTTTCGTATATTTTCTAAAGTATATCCGTAAATAATTTTAGATATTACCCTATTGCGCTAAAAACTGTAAACAATTTGTCGCAGTTCTCATTTTTGAAGAGGAAGATATATTTTCCTGCATTACAGTATCTACTATATTTCATGTTTCTCTTTGATCTTAATCTAATTTTATCAGTTGATACTACTACGATTAACTGATTATCTGCATAATATTACTAGCAGAAAAATCCAATACAATTTTGCGGATGTGATAATAGCTCAACAATAGATAATAGCGTTAATTATTTTTTATTTTCTAGTATTTTTATAATTCAAAATGGAATCAGATGAAATCATAAAAAATTAATAATGAATGCAACAATAATAATAGTGTTGATGACAATAATACTAATGAAAGTAAAAGCCCATATTGTCAAACATCCCATTGCTTATCTAGTTCTTTAATGGATTTCAATATACAGTAATTGACAGCCACTGATATCACTCATTATTGCTGATAAGCTATGATAGTCATTATTTCAGCAACTTTTTTTAAATGGCTTAATATTTTGCACTGCACTTTTGCTTTTCCATTTAAGATAAAACGTTTTTTGGTGAGATTTAAGCATTTTAGAAGTAGTAGTGGAGTAATAAACGAAGGACGATTACAGATTCAGCAATAAAATATACAAGGTATTAACTTTAATTTTTTAAAATAAGTAGTCACTACATACCATAAGTTGTTTAGTTTTGAAGTGGAGGAATTGAATAGTATAAGCTTACCTATATAAGCTTACTCAAGTTTTATTTTTTACATTTTCGAATGTTTTCTGCCTTCCTTTTTCTCAATGTATTCAATTTAAATTTGGTCTAAATTAGATTGGATATATTGCTAGATAAATATTCCTTTATAGTTTAAATTTCAAAAAATTTCATTAACACAGAATTGTGTTACAATTAATAAAAATCAGGACAAGAAAACTAAATGATAAAAAAACTAAAAATTAAATTTAAAGTCGAATTTTGAATTTTTCTTTCAATAACTGTAATTTGGCGATCACGATATGAACCATTGCATTCTTTGTTAATGCTTCAATCAATTTTTTCTTATAACTTTTCATGCATGCTTCAGAAATTGTCGCAATTTCTTTTCAGTAGGATTGTAAAATTTTTCTGCAGCAAATTTTGTTATCAATTTGTAAATTGCAAAAACGGTCCCCTATAAAAATTTAGTGTAACATTCAATATTAATTAGTTTATTGTCGATACAAATTTTTTTCATCAAAGCATTTGTTCTTCTAAATATTAGCATAATTAATGTCTGTCAAATTTACAAATAATAGTTTGTATAAATGCCATAATATGCAGAAATTGGAAGAGACAATTATTAGAGGCCTATTAATGATATAACATTATCTTATTTTTGATATGAATAGGAAAATGCAGAACGGTTTATTTATATTAGAAAAACGGTTTATTTATATTAGAAAAACGGTTTATTTAGTAAGAAATAAGTCACATCTGCGAAATATCATTGATTTGATTACTAATATAGTCAGAATACATTGAATTAATCGGGAATGAACCAATATACCAAACACTGAAAACTAAAAACTAGAAGTTTTTACAACAATATGCAAATCATTTAGTACAATATGAGATCAAAGAACACAGATAGGAGTATTCAATACTGTGCAGATTAAAAATTCATTCAGCTACCGACATTTAATGCCAACTAGTCATTTATGCTAATATTTCTTCATTTCTGCCATCCTAAATATTACCATTGTTTAGTTTTAAGTTCAAAATTAGCATCAAATCGAAATGACTGCGATATTAAAGCACAATATTACAATTCCAGGTTCTTTTTTATTTGGAATACACTGAGATAAGAAAATGTGACAAACAGATTGCTAAGAATTGTTCACACTGAAACTATTTCAACTGATTATTATGAAGTTGATGAAAAACAAAATGAATTGAAACCCTACTTACTTCCCTTTCCTTGTCACATTAATCGCTTGTGACGTTTTGGTTATTTGCCGCTGCTTTCAAACAGCGTTTCAGTCAAATTGAAATTCTTCCTCAAAACAGCGAGAATAGCAATGGATGGATATTGTAATGGAAGAATTGTTAAAATTTCAATTCAGCAAGCCCATAAGTGAAGTTCCATCAATGACATTTGGAGCAGTTATATATGTGACCTCCAATTTTGTTAAATGCATCAAACCAAAGATATAAAAAGTAAAGGAATTAAAAATTAAATTAAACTTGAGAAATTCAAAAAGAAAAAATTTCGACAAAAGCTATGCAAATTATGACTTTTAGAATTTTATTCCTTCTGGTTTTGATCTCCCACGTACTGATACTATTATAGAAGCTTCCTGAAAGTATCCAAACCAAAAGCATAGCTTAAATTTTATGTTTCCTTAAGTACACGCTATGTCAATCTTTCTTTGAAGATGAAAAACGCATCTAACTATAGAAATAGCAAAATGAGGATGCAGAAGGAAAATATGCATAGTAATGCAAATGGGAAGGATTTAAAATTATAGATTAAACACTGTTTGAAACTTTGGTCTTTAATTCCATCAGTCTGATATAAAAAACTTTTATTCGAATAGCTCTGCCACTTTAAAAATTCAATTCATTCATTACATCGATGATACAAACCATTTGGTTCAGCTTTCTGTTTTGTATCGTTTCGGCTGAGAATGGAACTGTCTTTCTACCAGACCTCGACCCTGGTAACATCCCCTCGAGTAACTTGTACTTCTCAGACAGCTTCAATATTCTTGACAAAATAGATTTAGAGCCAATTCTTGGTCTAAACACTAATATCTCTGAGAGTTTCTCTCAGCTGTTCGAAAATGAAGATTTAAGCACTGAGGAATTCGGGATCGAAACTGATTCCGTTACTGCGGAAAACTCGGAGTTATGTGTTCTGCAAAGTCCTTCCATTACAGGTAACATTAAATTTTTGCTCTTAATATGATTTGAAATTATAATCACTTTCCAATTAATTAATTAC